>JASAMW010001529.1:0-33688 GCA_030247985.1 Epsilonema sp. ZAB3_2
TTTGGTTTCGGCGAATTTAGCCATCTACTCCTATACAGAATCTTTTCTCGGAGTACATGAACGTGGCTAATTCGCTGTAGTTATAACATATTCTAGATGGGGTGTTCTCATTAGCGCGAATCGCAGTTGCGCATCACCCAGAAGCGCGAAATCAAAAGCGCGAAGTGTCAGTAGCGCGTCACCAAATGTTCGCGTTTTCCAGAAGAGCGCTCTCTCATTAGCGCGACACGTACTTTGCGCGCCGAAAAATGTCCGCAAATATCCACTAGCGCGAAGTCCCAGTTGCGCATATCTCATTTGCGCAAAGGGTGATTTCCTACCGTCTAGAAGTTAGTGTGTTCCTGTGACCCTACTCTGTCCCTGCCCCCATATGGTACACACCCGGCGTTACGCTGGATACAACTTGAACAGTCGCAGGCTTAGGCTTAGGCTGAGGCTTAGGCTTGCTTAGGTTTAGGCTTGCTTAGGCTTAGGCTTGCTTAGGCTGAGCCTCTGCATCCTTCTAGATACATTGCAACTGAGTTTACAATTTGCATACAGCACAATAACAGTGCAAAAAATAAGGACCATAATGTTGCGGAATTTATGGACACCTCATCTGATTGATAAGGACTAGTTTTTTTTTTAGCAAAAGAGAAAATAGTAAGGACTAGACAGAATGTCACGTAGAAAAATCATAATTAGATGAAAAGGATCATCAATTTCAGTCACTTTCTTCATCTCTGACACCTGAAACAATATCAAATGACGTACAGACACTTCGAGTCAAGACCAAGAGCACAAAGGTGTACACATACCCACCCACCCCTACAAGTTCTGTCCTGTCCAACTCACTTTTTGATTTGCTCTTCCTGTCAGCAGTTGTTGCTTCTCCGATCAACATGAGTAAGATTTTTCTGTAGTCTCCAGAAGTATCGTCCTGAATGGAAATGAAATACCGTCATTCAGGTCTTCTTGGTATGCTTTGCGCCTGCTTGTAGCTTACCGCTATGAATTGTGCCAAAGTTTGCTTGTAGCTTCGGAAAAATTCGTCCTTGATCTGAACCATATCCACTTCACAACGAGATACCACCACACGTACGAGGACATTGTCATCGGTACCCAGACCCTATAAACAGTGAGCATGATTCTGCGTATGTACTGATTGATGTATGTACATGAATTTACGTACAGTACGCCAATGAAATCAACTAACAACGGCAAGCACCTTCATTGCTTTGTACAGCAGCTTTGCAAAATATCCGGCCTTGTTCTCCACACAATGCACAATTGCCAGCATGCCAGCTTCCAAGTCTCCGGACATTTCATTTTTGATCGCTTCCTCCACAGATTTGCCCGCCAATCGTTCGTATTCTCGGAAAGTGGCGCGTAATTGCGGATAAGATCTGGACACCAATATGCTATTGAAGCGGGACTCGTCCGTGCCCCATTTCTTGGCTCCGGCTTCATGCAAAAGCTTCAACGAAAAGCAAGTCGTGTTTAAAGTGGGCACGTACGTAACGTACACTGTACGTATAGGTAAACGTGGATAAAGAGAGCAGCGTGGATAAAGTGGTACGTTCGCCTGGTTTGCGCCATTCTTATGTTTGAATAAAGTGCGTTGGGTTGGCCCGAATTACCCACCCACTCCCAAATTGCCCCATCCGTGCTATTTATGCGAAATTGAGTGCCACAAAAACACCTCATAATGTACGTACTTGTGCATCTTTCTTCGCCATCGCTTTGTCCACAACATTCGACTCAGCTCGATTCGACTGGAGCAGAGAGATGAGAAGTCGCTGGTAGTGCCCAGACGTGTCTCCAGCAATATCCTCCTCCAAGCTTTTATTGAACAGGCGCTTGTAGGTTTCGCGAATGAGTGCCAGGGATTTATTGGTCCTGGTGCATAGGATTTCTATCAACGTGGAGTCATCCGTGCCAAGTCCCTTAAAAAATTTGTGTGCGCGATTGGGATTGAAACTCATAGTTCATCTTGAGTATTTTTCCTTTACCTTGATGGCATTTCTGAGTTCAGTGGCATCATAATCAGCGGGAGGAAGGCAAAGAGCTCGAACAGTTTTCCAGTAGTCTCCACTCAGCTCACTTTTCAGATCCTTCACCAGATCTTTGCCGAACATAGTCTTGTACATCTTTATCACTTCTTGACGCTGCTTGTTGGACCGATAGGCCAGAACGCCATTGATGGCGTCTTCATCGGTCCCTGAACGTACATACGTACGTATGTATGTATGTACATGTACTACTGCGTACAGTACAAAGTAAATATAAACAACAATCATGCATCAATCAAGTCGTAGTTTAGCCTCTTCTTCTTTTACCGAATCCTTTCATAGCCTTCCTCAAAACTTCGGCGTCCGCCTCTGGATTAAAATTGCGGTAAGGTTTCAGCGTTCCTTCCTGCTTCATGTTCTCCTTTTCATATTCCTGTTCCGCAGCCCGATGACTGTCCACCTTTGCGCTAACTTTACGCCGTGACACCGAACGCTCTCGTTCTGAAATCCTTGGAACTGTCGGTCTTTGAGATTGTTGTAGATTTATGACATCACGTCTGCCTGCCTGTATCTTAACAGTACCTTGGAACTCCGGCTTTTCGAAGGTCAGCGTCAGCTTGTAAGAATCTCTCGTTTCATCCAAGTCTGCACTGGTAATCTGCAACAAAAGGAAAGTATCCATGCTCCATGCCACAGTACTGTACATTTCTGTACATACATACAGTATCTATTGCATGTTCAATACACAAAAGGTCTGGTAATGTGGCGCATTCTGGCACCATTCACAAAAAGAGCAGCTATGTAGCACCTCTCCGAAAAGGGGCTCTCCAATGCTTCGCCGAAATTCTTTGTCTTCGTTTGCGATCTCCATCAGATGTGCATAGATGTGCTGCAACTGACCTCTCCAGTCGCCTTCAATGAGAGGATCATCTCCACATTGTCATGGCATGGTATACAAACACAGACAACAAAAGAACCATAGCATGATCCATACCGTGTCTTACCATTTCCAGGGCTGACAGCTTGAGCCTTCGGCGGCCCGTACTGTAAGGCCTGCTGACCTTTCGTTGGGGAGATGGGCTCTTGCACATATGGACCAATGGGCTGCTGGTTGCCGTAGCATCGTTTCATCAGCTCAGACATGGTCAGGAGTCTGGCTTCATCCAATTTCTGCGAATACACACCAACAGCAATCTTACAGAGTACTGGAAGATTTTAAAATAAAAAGCCAAAAAGCAAACAAACCACCTAACCAACCCCAAACCCAACCCTTTATTTCAGCAACTTTTCAAAGCACGGAACCTTACCCTGAGCATATGTTCAGTGACCAGCCCCAGCTGCACATTGTTCGTGTATCCCATCGGAGGATAGCCAGGGCAGTAGGGATAAGTGTTGGTGTGCTGGTAGACGGTGGCGTTCGTCTGATGTGATTGCTCCAGAATTTGCCGAACGCTGTCCGGCGTTCGATGGCCGTAAAGGTTCACTTGCGTTCCAGAGTAATTCACCGGCTGTCCGTACGTGGAGGCGTCCAAAGTGTTGCTTCTGCTTCGTCTGAGACCACGAGGGTAGGATGGAACCATTGACTATAAACACAAATATATAGCAAGTAACAATAATTCGATGCTCTTATTACCGAACGGTGCTCTGCTAGTGCTAAGCAAGGTGCTAGGTAGCCTACATTATCTCTATGGTCATGATAGTGCAATAGTCTGACTCACCGATACCATTTTGGTCTCCCGATTCATGGTGGTCCGTTTTGCGACCAAAGTGAGCAGTGATTTTCGCTTCTCCGTTGGTTGGTATAAGTATCTGTAGATGATGCACACTGCCAATCGAAGTCGCTCAAGTAGTAGGACTAGCATAAAGCACTGCTCATTCTCCATGACAACGTGAAGCCAACAATGCCTGTGTAGGGATGAAGCCATAGGTTTACGTATGCATGAGATGTAGTACAGTACGTACATACAACCATACCAAGTAAGTACTATACGTACCTGCCTGGAACGCTGCGTGCGTAACATACATGTAACAATTGTGGCCATTGTGGCATTATTCACTTCGAGACATGCTGGGCGTACGCTCGGTGTCTATGGTTCAACACACGCAAAGGCACGAACAGTCATCGAGCGCGTTTCCTGTCCAATGCAAATTGTCATTTATAGTATAAACCGATAGAAAAATTTACTCAACAACAAAACAAACAAACAACACGCAGCACCACGGAACGTTACGTATGTTAGTAGTACTATAAGTCGAAGGGGCTCTTGGACATCGCAAGCCTAATAGATTCGCCGCTACCACTACTCATTGCCGTCCGTGTACCACTTCCCCTGCTACTACTAACGGGAGGATTAAGTGCCGCGGGGACTGTCGAAGTCTGTCCTTTCGTCTCTTTTGTAGCCGACTTTCCACGACCGCAGAGTTCTAGGACGTGTTGCACCAACCGTGTCACTTGCAGTCGGTACTCCTCCTGCATTGTAAAGCCGACGCAATAGGACAAAAAGCTGCCGAATAAGATCACCAACAGAAAATAGGCCACCATGTTCTGACCGGACCTACCCGTCGGAAACAGGTCGCCGTATCCTGGAAGAAAGGAAAAACCGGCATTCCGTTTGTACAGAGCTGCGTTACATTGCATACGGTAAAGCTAGAGAACGCTTCCCACCTATCAAGTAGAAGCTCTGAAATAAAAAGTAGAAGCTGTTGCCGAAGCTCCACTTCTCTGACGTGGTGTAGGTGAGCAGAAGAAATAAGGTGGTGGTTGCTAGTAGGATGTAGAAGGTGTAAAAGAGGCAGATGGAGAGGATCAGCTTTCGATGTTGACCCACTAGACCATCCGCGTTCGCTTCCCATTGTAACAGACGGCCAAACCAACCGATCCTGCAATCAAGAACCATGTTATAAACCTGGCACATCCTTCAAAACTTTTCAGTTCGATTCCAGTTCGATTTACAATGTACTGCCGAGAGATCCGAAGAAACGAAACTACGGCAACTGTACTGTACGTACATGTGCCGTACCGGTCATGAAGGAGGTAGAAGAGCTTGAGGCATGCGGATCCCAGGTAGACGGAGAAGGTTTTGCTAGTAGCCAGGTAGAGGGGAACGCCGAAGAGTGCGTAGATGATGGCGACTGCGCGCGCATGCGACAAATCCGTTGCGACCGTTCCGTAGCCGAGCGTCGTGTGCGTGGTGAAGGCGAAGATGATCGCATTCCAGTAGTTGTTCAAGCTCATGGTCGGCAGGGAGCCGTTGTGCTGGCGGAAGCAGTCGTCCAGCGCTTGCATGCGACTCTGCAGCTCGCGGCGCCAGCAGGCCTCTGCAGCTGTGCCGCCGCTGCAACTCACATTCTTCAGCTGCTCTCTCCAGTAGAGGCAGCGATTGGCGAAGTCCCTCGCTCGCTTCTCGTCCCAAGGCCCCTCCATCAACATGAAGAGCAGCGCGCCGAACAACGTGTAGCAGAACAGCAGGAAAAACAGGATGACGCTGGGCCAGTGACCGGGATGCTGCCACTGTAGAGCCTGGCTAAAATAAAATATGACGACACATTCTTCAGCTAGCTACTGCCACACGCTGTACATAGCTTCAGCTGCCGTAAATTTGCAAACGCTCCTTCAGAAAATGTTACCTCAGTGGCTTGACCTGGACTGCTGCGAGGTCGGACATGGGTAGATGAGTGCTCCGTTCTCTCACTGCTCGCTCCTTTTGTGACGCTGTCATCATGGGCTCGCCTTCCTCTGCCGAAGTTTGCTTGTCGACTACAGTGGGTATCGCTATCGCATGATCCCGCTTTGATTCCTCATCCCTGCTGGTCGACTCTGAATTGGAACTGACGCTGGAGTCGGCGGTCGGGTGTAACGGAAGGCCGTGCTGTCCTGCTTTGTCGTCTGCTGTCTGGTCGCTGCTGCTGTTAGTAGTAGTTTCAGATTGGGTGGTTTCCGGCGTTGACTCCGGGGTTGGTGCCCATTTCGTCGTACTGCTACGGCTACCTCCACTGCTCCAGGTCCTGGCAGTATCCGGGTCATCGTCATCGTGCTTCTTATGGTGATGGTGCTGGTGCTTCTTGATCCGACGCGGCACTCGCTCCATCTTCAAGGCGAAAATAAGAAAAAAAGGACCGACCGACTAGACAAAAAGCGCAGAAAAACAAGAAATGAAGAACCGTCGCTCTGCTGCGACCACCGTTCAAAGTCAAAGAACCATGAGGCGGAAATGGTGCTTGTTCACCGGAAATGCATTCAATTCTCCGTCCGCATTGTACGGAAAGACCATCAGTAAACGTTCTGTATTTGTTTTTGCTGACATTGTGACAACAGTCCGCTGTTGAAAGAGGTGAACTGTTTTCAGATTTTGATATAAAACGAAACTTCGTTTGCACAGTCCGTGCCATAGAGTGTAATAAAAGTCGCCGTTTTGTTATTTTCGGATCGACGATCGGATCATGATTTGATCGATAATGATTGAAATTGATAATTGATTGATAGAGTGATAGAGTTTGATTTTTTCTGTTTGGAACCACTGCTGCGAGGCCGATCTTTGTACCCTTCCCTGCTATTTCCACATATTTCCACAGGACCAGACCAGCCGTCGTCATGGGTGTTCCAGCCTTTTTCCGCTGGCTCAGTCGCAAGTATCCGAGTGTGGTGCACAACTGTGTGGAGGATCGGGCTCATACTGCGGAGGACGGGACGAAAGTGCCGATAGACACGACGCAACCCAACCCGAATGGCGTGGAATTCGATAATCTCTACTTGGACATGAACGGAATCATTCACCCCTGCTGCCATCCCGAACACAGGCCGGCGCCCAAGACTGAAGACGAAATGTTCGCCGGCATTTTCGAGTACATCGATCGCATTTTCGCCATTGTGAGACCGCGCAGGCTGCTGTACATGGCGATTGATGGCGTGGCACCTCGGGCGAAAATGAATCAGCAAAGAAGCCGGAGGTAATTGCGTATTTTTGTGGCCTTTCTCGTTTTTTGGGAAGGGTATAGTAAGGGCAATAGTGGATGTGATCTGAACCACAGATTTAGCAGATCCTGATGTTTGATTAGCAATTGTCAATTTCAATTTCAAATTTCAATGCCAAATGCATACTGTCCCATTTGAAGTGTGCTTGTTTTTCTTGCAAAACTTGTCTATTTTTATGCGCATTTTATTTACTTTTTAGCCAAGTAACCAACAAGTGACGGCTATTTGGCTAAAGAGTAAGTAAAATGAGCATAAAAATAAACAATTTTTGCAACAAAAAGCGCTACTACGTGTTCGCAGCGCTAAATGCGACCTCACCCATTGTGGATGTGAAATTTCCATTGATATTTCTGCACGTACGTAGATTTCGTTCGGCCAAAGACGCCAAGGATAAACGTGAAGCGATAGCGAAGCAGCGTCAACTGTTGGAATCACAAGGCTACCCGTTGCCCGCTCCTCGCGCAGAAGAGGAGCACTTCGACTCCAATTGTATCACGCCTGGAACCCCGTTCATGGCCAGACTGGCCGTCTGCCTGCGCTACTACATTCACGAACGACTCAGTACGGATCCAGGGTGGCAGAAGATACAGGTAGTAGCTGGTAGGACTGTTGTAAACTAGTATGTATGCTTGATCTACGCACAGACGATAAGTGATAAAGACTAGACGGACGAAGGGCTATAGTCTGAACACGAAGAGTTCGCTATGGAACTCAAAGTCGTGGTGCGTAAAATTGAATCGCAAATGTGGATTCCTGTCCGTTCTTTGTGTACTTCTATTCCGCAGGAGTACATGCAAACAACGCATGACGATTTGAGTATCATATCTAGCTCTCTCTCTCTCTCTCTGGCCAGGCTATAGTCTACCGTTTACCAGTGTCCGTATCGTATGTCTATGTAAATCTCATGATAGCTTTTCAGTCCATCTATTACAAAAAAATGAAGTCCTTTTGGCTCAGCTTTTGGCTCAATTCGACCGATTGAGACAAGTATTCTACCAATCGATTCCTTGAACTCTCCTCTTTCAAATGAGCTACCATGTTCGAACATTGCTTAGGCCGCAAGTTCAGAAAAGCTCAGGTGTCCGGGTTTACCCCACAGTACCCTACAGTTTACATGCAGGTTTTGCAATCGGCATGCATGCACCTCTTCCAGCTCCGGTCTGTTATTCCTTCCAGCTCCTTTTCCTACTCGTACATAGGTGATTTTGTCGGACGCGAACGTTCCCGGCGAGGGTGAGCACAAGATCATGGACTATATTCGACGACAGCGCGCCTCCGCCTCTCACGACCCCAATACGCGGCACTGTCTGTGCGGAGCGGACGCGGACTTGATCATGCTGGGCCTGGCCACGCACGAGCCCAACTTCGCCATCATTCGAGAGGAATTCGTTCCGAATCAGCCCAGACCCTGCGATCTCTGCGGTCAGTACGGGCACGACTTGAAGGTAAGGTTGGCTGCGCTGCAATAGTAGACCGGCGGGCGGATCGATAATGCGTTGGTGATGTTGTGTTTGAGCGCCCGTAGGAAATACGTCAGTAGTGGACGGACAGGGAGGGAGGGAGGGAGGACAGGCAGGGAAGGAACAACATGCGTGCCGCAGACGGAAAACTGGCTCGCTGGGCTGCGTAGCCCTCCCTGTCCCTGATTGCCCTCATTGAGCGCACAATAGGCAAGAAGGGCGATGACAAGATAACTGGAAAGCCCAACCCAAGGAGTGACCAGAGAAAATAAACGCCTCTCCTCCGTCTACCATTAACTCGAGGCAACGATACTGAGCGGGGGTGCTTTCAGATCAATCAACCACCAACCGTTTCTTTGTGAATCAAGCCTGAACCATCTCCTACACAAAATCGCAAATCCTCATACCTTCCTGCGTGAATGCACGGTCCATGCTTCCCTGTAGGTATACGAGTTGCGGTAACGCGATTGGGGTTTGGTCGCTAGTGACCCCGCGCGGTATTTAGTGAAAGTTTGGATCGGTGTCTGCGGGGTCGTCAACGTCACTTGTTGTCAATTCTTTTCACTCGCTCCTTTGACGCTCCCATTGAACAAGGTCGACGACCCCGCAGACACCGATCCAAACTTTCACTAAGTACCGCTACCGCGGGGTCACTACGACCAACCCGATCGCGTTACCGCAACTCGTCCATATGATTATCGTATACATACCTAGGCAAGCATGGACCGTGCATTCACGTAGAAGGGAAGACGGTTCGCGATTTTGTGTAGGAGGGAGGGAGCGAGAGGGTTCAGGCTTGATTCACACACAATTGACCTGAATGCTAGTTAACGGCGCTAAAGCTTGTTCATTTCACTGTGTTATCCTCACGCACAATGTTTTTACGGTCGCGAGTTGGTGGGAACTCGCGATGAATTCACCACCGTTGTCCCTGTGCATCAAAACTATGCTTACAAGTGTAAAATAAATGCAATTTTGTTGTCCAGGATTGTGAGGGTCTAGCGAAGGAAGCGCCCTCTGGCGAGCAGGCGGAAGATCCGACGAGAGCTCCGGAGCAAAGAGAGAAGAACTTCATCTTTCTCCGCCTCAGTACACTCAGGGAGTATCTGGACAAGGAGTTGCGTCTACAGAATCTGCCCTTCGCTTTTGACCTGGAACGAGCCATCGACGATTGGGTCTTCATGTGCTTCTTTGTCGGTAAGGTGGAATACGCACGTACTTATGATCTGTTCATATTCACGAGTTGCACAAAGCCCTTGCACTGGGTCGCGAGGTGACCCCTCTGTAACTGTGACTATTAGTGCAATATTTGATCGGCGTCGCGGTCGACGTCGTTTATTCTCCGCTCGCTTTCTTTTTCTTCCCAGCTGCCTAAACGACGTCTACCGCGCCACCGACGCCGATCAAATGTTGCACTGAAAGTCAATCACAGGGAGTCACCTCGCCACCCAGTACTAGCGCTTAGCGAAACTCGTGAATAGAGAGAAGAATGGTCAGTGTTAGTATGGTAAACGAAGCGGGGTAACGCGGTCATCTAATAGTAGTACTACTGAGTACACATCTAGTTACAAAGAGTACGCGTATTTTCAAATTGGTTTCCTGTTCTTTGACAAACTTCAGAATGCGATTGGTGGGTCCGAGTTCAAACTCACACCGTATTTCGCTGCCAAGCGTACATGTATGTATATGCACCGTACTTAGGCCTACTGTCTGTGTGTATCAATCTGTTACGTGCGCTGTTCTATATGGTATAGGTAATGATTTTCTGCCACATCTGCCTTCGCTGGAGATCAGAGAGGGCGCTATCGACCGACTGATAAGGCTGTACAAAGACGTGGTGTATCGCACGGGCGGCTACTTGACGGACGGCGGTGAAGTGACACTGGAGCGCGTCCAACTCATTCTGAGTCAGCTGGGAGAAGCGGAGGATCAGATATTCAAGGATCGACAGCACAGAGAATTGGAATTCAGAAGGTACAGAAAAGAACAGACTGATTCACATCAAAAGGCATGCACTGGGCGTACGCTCAGCATTTCCCACCGATGTGAATGAGTTTTTGAGAGTCCGAACCTGTCAGTAGTGGTCGGAATGGGAGAGCCCCTCGTTTTTTTCGTTGTTACCGTATTTTTGGGTCCCCTAAGCCCCTAAGGGGTGGATTCACCCCAAAGGGGTGGATTCACCCCAAGGGGTATATACACCCCCTAAGGGGTATATTCACCCCCTAAGGGGTATATTCACCCCCTAAGGGGCATCTTTTTGCATGTTGTTCGCAGGAGGGATAAAGAGCGGAAGCGTCGGATGAAAGCCGCCTCCGCGCCCTCCTACATCCCGACGAACGCGTTTCGCCCCGTGCCCGTGGGCCAGCAGCCGCCCACGGCCCTGAACGCGCGACATACGGCCTACGAAATGCGTATGAACAGCAGCGGCGCGGGTGCAGGCACAATGGACTCTGCGAACGCTGACGCCGCGAAGAAACTGAAGGCGATGCTGACGGATGATGCGACAGAGGGGGAGAGGAGGGGCCACAAAAGGAAGTGGGATGAAGGAAAGAAGAAGGAGGAGGAGGAGGAGGAAGATGAAGGGCCGGTGGATGAAGTGAAATTGTACGAAGCTGGCTGGAAGGAAAGGTTAGTTGGATTGGCTTCGTTTTCCTTTGTATCGGGAAGTATAAACTTTGAACGTGTAGTACGTACATACTACATACACGCACACAGATCTATAGTCTGGCCAGTAAGAGTTCGCCATGGCATTCAAGGCGCGTTGCGTAAAATAGATTTTCAAATACGGATTTCTTTCCGTGCTTCGTGTACTCCTATTCAGCAGAAGTACATGCAAACTACGCAGGACGACTTGAGTAGCAAACTCTCTCTGGCCAGACTATAGGTGGTACGCTGGTACTGTACGTGTACGTACGTACATCGAGAAAGTAATGCCGCATGTACGTACGTGTATGTACATAGATCATACGTTCGTCAACATCTCTGTTCTCGTTCATACTTTGCTTTGTACGTGTACGGTATCTGTATGAATACCATCTTACCTATATGGTACCTTTTTGTTTTTTGCAGGTACTACCAGGCGAAATTCGAGGTGACCGCTGAGGACGTGGCCTTTCGCGGCTCCGTCGTCCGTTCCTACGTGGAAGGCCTGTGCTGGGTGCTGCGCTACTACTACCAGGGCTGCGCCACCTGGAAATGGTTCTACCCCTTCCACTACGCGCCCTTCGCGTCGGATTTCCACGGCATCGGCGACCTGCGCATCGAGTTCTCCTCCAGTACGAAGCCGTTCTGCCCCCTGGAGCAGTTGATGGGCGTGTTTCCGGAGGCGAGCAAACTCCACATTCCGCCCGCCTGGAGACCGCTCATGACGCAGCCGGACTCGGAGATTATCGATTTTTATCCGGAGGATTTTCAGGTGAGGGATCGTGTTATAAACGGTGGGGGGTCGGCGCTCAGATCAATATTCTGACGTTGACGGGGGGGGGGGGACTCTGGACGCAAGTACTATTACTACTGGTCTGTCCAGGGAGGGGGGGGGGGGGGGGGGGGGGTTCAGGCACTACGGCCCTCTGACGGGGGAGGGGTTTCTCCTGCCTTTGGACCAATTTTGGATCCGATAGTCGTGCACTACGATTGAGCTGTACGCGCACGTGGACTGTGACTGTAAATAAATACCTCCTATTTGCTGGTGTGTTTCAGGTGGACCTGAACGGGAAGAAGATGGCGTGGCAAGGCGTCTCTCTGCTCCCGTTCGTAGAAGAAGGCCGTCTGCTGGAAACCCTGCGCAAGGTCTACCCGCTTCTCACGCAGGAAGAAAAGCGACGAAACGAGGTGGGAGTGGACCGTCTGTTCGTCGGTCCCAATCACACGCTTCACTCCTTTCTTCTGCAGCTCTACGAGGGCCAGTCGAAGGACAGCAGTGAAAGTGACGAAAACGCCCTGGAAACTGATCAGCTGATGACGGAACTGGAAGCGAGTTTGGCCTACGGAATGGCAGGAAGGGTGGCGTCGGAGCCGGGCGCCTGTTTGCCCGCCCAGCGCTTCCATTCGCCGGTGGACGGCTGTGCGGATCTGGAGCAGAACCGGGCGATTTGCGTGCGCTACAGGGATCCGTCCTTTCCGGCCAACTTCAAATTTCCCGCCAAACGCCTGCCCGGCGCCAAGGATCCGGAACCGGAACTGCGGCCCGGAGACCGCTGGAATCCGGACGAGCGGAGGGACCGGCGGACGGACGGGTTCAACTATCGACCCATGGTCGGCATGAGTCGAAACAGCGCGCCGCGAGCGAGTTTGGGCGACGCCGGACATCGAATGCTACGGCACGAAGGCGTGGGATCGTATGGAGGCGGTGGGGACATGCGTAGGGCTCAGTCCTTTACGTCGATTGGCCACAATTACAACAACGACAACAGGAGGGACGGTGGGTCGTATGGTGGTGGTCAGCAGGGCAGATATTACGGTAACGGTCAAGGCGGAGGTGGCTCGTGGAATAACCGATTCTCGCCCCTAGATAGAGGAGGAGGTGATTGGAGAAGGCAGCAGCAGCAAATGCCGCCTCCTCCTTCTTCACAGTTTCAGCAGCAGCCAGGACAGAGAAGGGGACTGGGCTATCAAGCGGCTCCGCAAAGAGGAGGAATGGGAGGAGATTGGCGAAGGCAGCAGCAACTTCCCCCTCCGCTGCCTCCTTTTCAGCCACCACCGCAGGGGTTGATGAGAATGCAACCTCCTCCCGGTGGACAAAGAAGTCCTGAGGACTTGAATGCCAGAAGATATCAGGGAGGGGGGAGGTTTAAGCGTCCGACGGCCTCTGACTTCTTTTAGTTGGCTCCATATGAATGTACATGGAAGGGGCAATTTGGGAAGGTTGTTGGAGTGGGGTTGAAAAACGTTTTACGAATATAAATAGTCAGAAGAGATCGTAAGAGATGTACTGCAGCAGGCTAATGGGCTAAAGGAAACTGGCTTATTGTATCTGTTGGTCGTATGAGAAGTGTAGATTGTTGTAGTACTTGTGCTGTTCTGTACGTACACGTGCGTATCTGCTGTTGTTGAGTTCAGTGGTTTATTGATGTGCGATTTCTTCTTGAATGCTTGTTTATTTGGTGTAACTTTCAACTCAAATGTAAATGTGAAGCATAAGATTATCATAGCAGCATCACAGATAAAATTATTATGTTGAACAGTTGGCTTTTGATATTTGGCTTCGGAGCGTTTTGACGCTTGTGCATACTTTTGAAACTGTCGTTTGACAATGTGGACCTACATATGAATGGTTGGTTCTGTCGTGTTCTAGTATGTAGTGCGTTGCACACGGGTCAGGATTTTGCAGTCATGCCTTCTCCAGAAGACGAGTTGGTGTTTCTGGATCATTTCAAGCATCAAGGAGGCGTGGTAAATTGGAAAATCATGTTACGTTTGTTTTGTAAAAAGTTCCCGTTGTACTACATAGTCGTAAGTTTACTGTATACCTACCTTCCTGTCGCTATTTTTGAGGAGGAAAACCAAGACCTCGTCCGATTCCCTCTTTCAAAGCCAATCGTTATCGAAGAGCTACGGTTGATACCCAAGGCGCATCCCGTCAAAATTCCAGGACGAGTCACGACTGGGTATGTCCATCCGTACGTTTGAACATGTATGTATTCTCTCATTCAATAAGCAGGTAAGCTTACGTTTGTATTTTATCGGCTTACTAACTTCACGTTATGTGTATGTGCTGCTAATTATCCGCATTGCAGAGTAACCTCACCGGACGAGTTCGAATTTCGCGCCTTCGCCAGCAACCTGAGCAGGCATTTGCACGATGTGCTGGAGGAGATCGGCAGGTATCAATCACATTGCTAGCACCTGCAGCTGCAGCATCAAGTTTCCGAGTTGACAATTGACATCATTCATTCAGCTCCGATCATGTCTCGTTCACAACGAACGCTGAACGCCAACTTTTTTGTGCTGCGTACCGCCGGCGTCACGCGAACGTCAATGTCAACGCAGATATTAGCGTAAACATCGCCGGAAAAACATCAGCATGAATTATCTGCGTCATTGACGATCTAAACTCATTTTCAACCAACCTCGTTCCTCCTCCTGTGTTTTCCGCTCCAGATTTGAGCTACAAATGGGGAAAAGTTTTAACGCTTTCGCGCAAATATCTGCGTTGACGCCGGCGGTAACGCGGCAGCGCAAAAGTTGGCGTTCAGCCTCCGTTGTGAACGAGGCATCATCCGTATTCTTCCACCTATTTTTCTTCTGCAACACAGGTTCAAATACAGCGAAGCCGCCTGTCATCGCTTCCGTCCCGCCGTCCGCTTCCCCACTGACTGCCTGTTGCTGCGCGGTCGCTACGCCAGTCTCACGCTGGCCATCGTGGGCGTGCCGGCGGAAAAGTGCGCCACCACGACACTAGCGCCCCCTGGCGCCGCTCTCCTCGGCTCACCGGTCCACCGCCTCTTCACTCCCTGTTTTGACGGCGAAAACAGGCAGCAGCAACAACCTGGAACGTCGACCGGCACCGCTAAAAGACTGACGCCTCCGCCGCTGCCGCCATTTCACGGCGCCCCGATTCCTACAATTGGCGCCGGCGCCCCCGCCAGAGCGGCGCCGTTGACCTTTAACCCGTCGGTGCCGCCTCCGTCGGCCGCGTCGTCGTCGTTTTTGCCGCCGACTGCGCCGATCCTCTTTGATCCGACGCGTCCGCCTCCTGTGTCGACTGTGCCGCCGGCTTTGGTGTCGCCGTCTTCTGTCCCTGCCATCCCGGCGCCACCGATTTCTTCTGCATCTGCAGCTTTGGCGCCAACTTCTTCCAGTGCTCCTGCAGCCAACAGTAGCGGTAGTAGTAGTGGACAGCAGAGAAAGGAACCACAGGAAGGCAGGCACGGCTCTTCGAGACACAAACGCATTTCGCCGCCTCGCAGCACCAGTTCTGGATCGGGCAGTAGGAAGCGATCGAGGAATTCGGGAGAAACTAGGCACGGCTCCTCCTCCTCTTCCTACCATCATCATCACCGTGGGCATGAGAGAAGCGGCAGTAGAAATGGCGGTGGAAAGACCACGCGATATCATTCCAGTAGGAAGAGGGAAGAGGTAATGTACAGTATGTAGGTATATGTATGTACACTACATACGATATGCATGTGGCTAATAATAGTCTGGTCGCTAAGAGGTCGACATGGAACTCGAGTCGTTTTGCGTACTTTGCACTACTTACTACTGCAGAAAAGGCGTACGTGAACCATGGAGAGCAAGCAATCCGCACTTGTCGTTCTATGTATTTTGCGCAAAACAACCTTGAGTTCCATAGCCAGCGAACTCTTTAGTGGTCGACTATAGCAGTCATTACTCAATAAATAGGGGACATTGTGGGACTGAGGTTCGTCCAGGTGTTTTGTTCAGAGGTTAGGGCGCTTGACTGGAGCGCGAGAGGCTCAAGGTTCGATTCCCCCGACACATGCGGCGAATAATCTTTTCTGGATTATTCGGCTTATCTGGTATGTATTTTTGAACCCGGCTGCGCTGTTTTGCAACAACAAATAGACATTTGTATGTACGGAACTTGTAGGAGGAAGCGGGTGGTGGGGGATCGGAGGCGAATAGTCAGGAGAAGTACGATCTGGAGAATATCTCCGACGAGGAGTTCGATTACGCGGACGCGGCGGCGGGAGACGTGGAACTGACGCCCGAGGAAGTGGAGATGCTGAATCGCGCCGTCGCCCCTTTCCAGCCACATCAGTTCCAAGCCAAACAGTTGAAGGTGAATGCTGCTGCATTGGCGATGTGCCTGTACCCGAGCCTGTACTGTAGTCCGTCCAACAAGAGTTGTCTCTGGGCCTCTGCCCGTGCTGCGTAATTTAGGTGTACTCCCGCGGAATATGAATAAATAATATGAATAATCTGAAACGTGGAGAAGAGTCGATGATTGAGTTCTTCGTTTATAGTTTTCGCAGCAGGGGCAACAAGGGCCTAGAGATAACTCTCGATAGTTGAGGACAATACGAGGAAACGGGGACGTTTTTTTGCTTTACCCATCTTGGCATGTGAGCAAAAGCAGCTGGAGAAGAGTAGAGTACATTATGTTCGTATATTCGGCATCCTCTAGTGCAAAACTGAACTCATTCTCTACTCGGCTACTATGGTCGTGTGAAGTCGCCTGCTGTGGTAGCATAATATGCGCTGGCGTGCCGATTAGAATGCGTATTGTTGCTGTGATGGGGTGTAGTATTTCGACCCTCCTTGGGTGACGAGGTCAGAAGAGAGCGCGGAGAGGACTGAGGCGACAAAGGACGGCCAGGATTGGGGTCTGGTGTGCTGGGAAGCACTCAGGGAGACGTTCAGAAATGAAGCGGTGGCAATGGACTACGCAAATAACAGGTTGTTGACTGCACACATTGTTGGTGGAATGAGATGAGAGAGCGGAACATCCAGGTCTTGGTTGCATGCAGTTGTGGGTAAGAGTAGGGTATGTTTTAGTGGTGAATGGCTGGATGTTATGGAGACAAAGCTGCTGCCTTATTTGCCTGAGGCGCTCAGGGCATTGGAGAAGGCTAGTGAGAACATACGGGAAAGTAAGCATCGCGGCTATATTACGCAATCCTCAATCCTCATTCGTTATGTGATCAGCTTGTACATGCATGCAGTCCATTGGCTGTCAAGTCACTGGCTGTAAACTTTTTTAAGATGCTCTGGAGCAACTGTGTGACTGGACGGAATTCGGTTTGGACATGAACGAGGCGAAGTTGCAGGCGAAACCACCCTGTATTATACGACACATCAAAGCGGGACTGCGCTTGGCGACCTGTATGGCGACTGCCAGCAGTGCATCCTGTCTCAAACTCGTGGTAGGTGCTTACACGCCTCTACAGACACGTGTATATAGGATATTGTAGGGTGACTGACAGTGGAAAAATTTCGAACGCGCCATTGCATTCCCGCCAAAACGGTTGCGTGTAAGCATACAAGAAGACTCCAGTATAATACATACCCTACTCAGCGCTATATTGGTCTCAATGTAGCTGGCTGTATTACACTGTCGGACTTTACCCCACAGGCCATAGTGTAACTTATACAGGGTGCATTGAAATGGCCGATTGAGCGTTCTCCCTAAATGTGTGTTGTGTACTACATAATACCAAGGATACGCTTTGATTTTACGTGGATATAGGGTGCTGGGGTAAACCCGGTCATCTAGTACCGAAGTCTGTTTCTTCGACGTGGGTGGCCGGGTTTGCCCTACCAATAAGAGTGGCCAGAGTGGCCGGATTTGCCCCAAGATACCCTACTGCGTGCTGTGTTTATAGAAGCTGGAAATTCAACACCGTATTCTCGACCTGATGGAGTACAACGACAGTGTGACAACGCTGCTGTTGCTGATGCTGAAAGCTCTGGAGAGCACCAGCTACTACAAGTGCGGCATGGAAGCCTTTCTGCACCAAACTCGGGACGTGACGGACGTGAACGAAAATGAGTCGGACACGGCCGAAAAACTCACGCCCTATCAGCGGATCGTTCGACGCGCTACGAAAACAACGGTAAAACATGACATGACACATGACATGAGGTGTCTCTGGTTACGTACGTACGTACTGTAGTCGTATGATTGTGCGTCCACTGAAAGAATGCGGAGATTTCCAAAACTTTTTCGCGCCAGATTGCATGGACAAAATACATAATTTCCGCACCTTCCAAAACCTCTGTTTTCTCTCAGTGGAGTGGACTAAAATATGGCATGTGCTGTAATCGTGTATGAACGTACGTGTACCATACTATGATACTACTGTGCTACACACAATCGTGCCGTGCCTTGTTGTAGAATGGTCGTGTTTTGCTGGCGTTGAAAGCGCTTACTCGTCGCGTCTCAACCTACGAAACACTGCTCAGCTTTACTGACACAGTTCAGGGGTGAGTTTCATTCAGTAGTAGCCTCCGCAAGCACAATTTATTCGGTCTGAGCTTGTGGTTTGTGCATTTATTGAAGTAGTACTGTCGTGCTTTGGTTCAGGATAGTGAAGGCTGTGGAGGAAAGCGTAACAAAAGAAGACGAGGAGGAGAAAGAAACAAAAGGATTGAGCGAAGAAGACACGACGGCGCTTCTGTCCCAGCTTTCCCTGATTCTTTTTACCTACAAAAATGCGGATGACTTGATTGTAAAGACCACTTTATCTTCTCTTGCTATGCGCATTGAACGAATAAGATACCAAATCAGCACAAAACTGCGATATTTGCTCGGTGACCTCCGTTGCAGCTGTGTCTTACTCTCTTCCTTATGTATTCTTGCTTATTCCAGATGGTGAACCGCTCCGCTTCCTCCGTGTCCATCGTGTTGGAGCAGCAGAAGGCGGCAGAGGACGACGCCTATCCCTCGCTGTATCAGCTGTTCAGTGACGCCTGCTTGCTCCAAAGCCTCTGCGTACTCTTGGCACTCGGGGAAAAGACTGGCAGTAGGCGGAGGAGAGTGTGGCAGGCGGTGAGACAGCTGCTGGAGGCGATCTTGCAGAGGCAGGATGGGGTGGTGTTTTTCGCGGCCCAGCCGAATGTCACGGAACAGCTGATTCGGCTTCTGTTGCCGAAGGTACGAACGATGACAGCGGTTTTTACTGTGTATTCTCTAGGGCGCATCCACACCAAATGAGGTCAATTAGGAAAGGTGTTGTCCATGACCATCTCCGACTGCTCAAATTTGCGCATTAGTAGTGCCAGATAAGACAACCTTCCATGCAAAATTTCAGCCCCTAACTCCTATAAGGGTTCCAGCATAGTGGTTCCAGCAGTATGACCCCACAAGGTCACGGTTTGGTGCCACTTTGGCCATAAACTGGATATGTTCAACGTGGATTATCTCAGCTTCTAGAAGGAAGAATAATAGCATTTGGGGTATCATTCGAAAGCTCTTGACTTGCTCTTTACGATTGGCTGACAAAATGTTGACTAACCAGTAACCCTAGGAGTTACATCCAATCGAATTTTCCTTTGCATAGCCGTTGGAAATGGCCGACGAAAGCCTTTCGACTGAATGAATTATCTTCTTTAGGAATCTGGCGAGCCACCCAGATCCTCTGCCTCCTCCGGCGGTCTGGATGTGCTCGTCTGCAGTCTGGTGCAGTGCGTGACGGCGACGCAAGAAGTGGACGTCCTGCTGGAGCTGCGTCGTCGACTGCTGCAGGCAGATCCGCACGCGTACATCGAGGCGGCGGAGGCCGTGGCCGCCCTGCAGCAGCTGCTCAAGCTCTGCTACACGCCGCAGGGCAGGACGGCGGTGGTGCGGGTGCTGTCGGCCGGCAGGAACCTGGACGCCCTGCTGCCCTTTGTGGAACTGACGGGTGAGTTGAGTAGATTGTGTCTGAGGGACAGTGGGGTAATTCCGGTCGGGGGAGGGGAATAAAGGCAGGGGGTAATTTGGGCCAGCTTCTTTGTGAGAGAATCTGGACGCTCTACTGCCCTTTGTGGAATTGACGGGTGAGTTGAGTAGAAGATTGTGAGGGACAGCAGGGTAATTACGGCCGGGGGAAGGCGAAAAAAGGGGGTAATTTGGGCCATCTTCTCTGCGAGAGAATCTGGACGCCCTACTGCTCATTGTGGAGTTGACGGGTGAGTTTAGTAAAGATTGAGGGGCAACGGGGTAATTTCGGCCGGGGGAGGCGAAAGAAGCAGGGAGTAATTTGGGCCATCTTCTCTGAGAGAGAATCTGGACGCCCTGCTGCCCTTTGTGGAATTGACGGGTGAGTTGAGCAAAGATTGAGGGACAACGGGGTAATTCCGGTCGGGGGAGGCGAAAGAAAGGCAGGGGGAATTCGGGCCAGCTTATCTGAGAGAGAATCTGGACGTCCTGCTGCCCTTTGTGGAATTGACGGGTGAGTTGAGTAGATTGTGAGGGACACCAAGGTAATTCCGGTCGGGTCACGTACGTATATGTACTGTGACGAAGTGAGTGAGTCCTGCTGCGCCAGTCGATATGCAAAACCCAGTAAACTTGATGTTTCAGGCGATCCGGAAGTGGAGAGTCGGGCGCGCAAGTCGGCCTGCGCCGCCTACGCCGCGGATCTGCTGCTGCTGGTGATGCGCTGCTCCGACTCCGTCCACCTGCTCGCGGCCTACACGGCGCGCCTGTTGTCCGTGGCGGCGCTGGACAGTTTCAGCCGCATAGCGGATCTGCGCAACTGGGTGGAGGTGCTGCGGAAAATGCCCACCGCCGACGAGTTCGTCGCCTCCCCGGCCGCCGTTAACGCGCTCTGCGACCAGCTGCACGCCTACGTGAAGGACGGAGCAGCCGAACTGACTGCCGCCGCCGGGCCCCCCAAGGGGCTGGCGCTCGTGCTCCGGATTCTCCGGCATTTCCTGACGGATCCCAAGAGGGACGCTGGACTCCAAGGTATGGTATGTAGTGGATGAGGTCGCAAAGAGCGCTGTGCGCAGGTAGTAGCGCGTTTTCTTGCAAAACTTGTCTATTTTTATGCACAGTTTATTTACATTTTAGCCAAGGTATGGTATGTATGTGCAATGGATGAGGTCGCAAATAGCAGTAGCGCTTTTTCTTGCAAAACTTGTCTATTGTTACGCCCAGTTTATTCACTTTTTTGCCAAGTAACCCACAAGTGGCGGCTATTTGGCTAAAAAGTAAATAATATGAGCATAAAAATGAACAAGTTTTGCAAGAAAAAGCGCTACTACGCTGTGCGCAGCGCTGAATGCGACCTCGCCCATTACAGTTTTGCCCGTCGTATTTTGGCGGAATCTTTTTTTGCAGCACGGGCAACAGCCCAATGACAACTCACGCCGTACAACTTATGCTAAGAAAAAGTCTGGTGTTCTTGTACTATTTGTAGACGTACCACACGAGCTGAAGTACCGACAAGCGATGCTGTTGATGTTGGCGAAGACGGAGTCGCTTGGCTCCTTGATTCAACTACTCACGGTATGCTTATTTTAAGGGCAAAGAAGCGAGCATCCTTCTAAGAATGGATAAGGCCAGCAAGAGTGTGTGTGTTGCAGAAGCTGGTGGATTCTCATCTGATCAACTGGCAGCAGGGATTGAGCATGAACAGTCAGGATGGTCAGCTGTTCTACGCCGTCTTACTGCCCACGCTGGGGATTCTGCGACAAGTGATACCGGAGTTGATACGCGTCAGGAATCAACAGGTACATACATACATACCAGTTGCAACGTTTTACACGTCATCTGTGCACATTCCCCTGTGCAATGCACACATGGCTGTGTGTACTTAACGTCATAGTGCGGGGTAATTCTGGCCAGCTGCGGAGGGGGGGGGGGGGAATTCTGGCCACCTGTACCATTGCTCAATTAGGAGGGCGCGAGGGGGAATTCCGGCAAATATACAATCCAGAGCGCACAAGGATAATTTTGAAGCCACAATCACCACTTTTTTCTTCTTTCCAACTGGAAATGTGGGCCGAATTACCCCGTACCATCACATTTCCTATTATATGTAGGTATTGACCTTCCCCTCTTACCACAGCTTGTCAGGATTGTTCATTAGTCCAAATAGTGCAGCGCTCCGCCATTTCTATTGTTGTTCTTTTCAGTTTCGCGACCTGAGCGCCGTCCGTCCGCTGGCGCACGCGTACACCGTGTGTACCACCATGCTGCCCGCACAATGCGCGGTGGCGCCGGAGACGGAGCAGATTCGTGTGCTAGTCGTCGAGACGCTGCTCGCCTACACGGAGCCCGCCGATTCCAAAAGAACTACTACCTCCCTTGCTTCTTCCACCACTACTGCAACGGTGATGTCAGATCTGGCGCTGTGGTCGCGCATGATAAAGGAGCTGCTGGAGTACGGGAGGGAGGCGCCCTACGCGCTGGTGGGACTGACGAGGCTGCTGCTGGAGCTGCTGCCGCTGCCGCTGCCGATTCAGACGACTCGCGGACTAAGGAAGGAGGAGGAAGAGATGGCGGCGGCGAATCGACGGGCCTGGACGGCGCATTTGGAACCGATTTGCGGAGAGGTGATGAGAGAGAGGGGGAAAGGAAAGTCAAGAGAAGTGGATGGCTAAGGTTTATTTTGAAGCGGGTTTTTTTTTACTTATCTGAGATCTAAGAAGATCATTAATCATATGTGGGTAGCGTGCCTAGAACAAAAGAATAATGGTGGGCCTGGCATCGTTTACTTTACAAATAAGGTCACGGGCATTAGCCTGGCGGGGGGTGGGGTACCGGTCTAAGTGGGGAATGCTGACGCAATTCTAACGGCAAGGGGTAGGGGTTTACCCCCATGGATTTGGTGCCTGACGTAATTTGCAAACGATCCCATGCCCGTCTCCTCCCGTCCTTTGGGTACGTACACTACGTGAAGTTTTTCTATTACGTGGCTGTGTACTTACAGGTGTGCCAGTTGCTGGAGGACACGATCGAGAGCGCGCATCCGGCGCTGGCCGGCAACGTGCGGCGTTTGGCGCTGGCGCTGGCGGATCTGACGTGGAGCGGCGCGCGGTGGGTGGGGTGCGCAGTCCTGGACGCCTTCTTCCGTCGCGCCAAGGAGCAGGGGGAGAAGGAGGAGCCACAGCTGCCGGCCTCCACTGCCACCGCCAGAGTCCTGGACTTCCTCGCCTTTCTCTGCTCCCAGGGCATCGGAAAGGCCACGCTCCTCAGTCTGTTCAGCTCTGACAGGTTGGTTGTTTGTTGCTGCATTGATTTAGGGTACTGTGGGGTAAACCCAGCCATGGGGTAAACCCGGCCACATAAGCTCCTTTGAACTTGCTGTTTCAGACAAATGATGAACCAAATTGCTAGCATTTGAAAAGAGGAGAGCTCAAGGAATCGATTGATGTCATATATTTAGAACGTAGAACGTCCACCCACGTAGAAATAACTTCGGTCTTTAGTACAAGGTGGCCGGGTTTACCCCACAGAACCCAACTGTATGGACACGTGATGAGTTTGTGTGCAATTATATAGTTCCTGTTTGTTTTGTTTTAGGTCTGCCGACGCCGAGTACAGGCGTCTGTTGAAATATTTCGACCGGATTCTGAGTTTCGATTCAGATGAGTCGGCGCATAAGCGCTGCAAGGAGCTGATAATTGTACGTGATATGGTTTGTTTGTTGGATATTGTTTCGGAGCAACATTATATAAATAAAAGGGTTGTCACTTGTGGTTCATATGCATTTCATGTTTTGCAGAGTGTCCTGTGCCAGCTGTGCGACTTTGAGATCTCAATGCTTAGTGGGTGCTGGGAAGGCAAAGAGAAAACGCTTGAGCTGGTAAGTGAGTGTGCGCACGTGTTCTACGTCACTGACTATACTGTGACGTGCCGCGTACCGCATGGCGATAACCGGGCCCCGGACCGAACTGGAATCGAACCCGCTAGCTACCCTGTAGAGTGGACTTAGGCACACGACGGTCCAGGTCCAGGGACAGATGGCTATAGGCCTACTCGCCTACCTAGACGTACCTAGAACTATACTTTAGGCACACTGCTGGTTGGGCGCTATTGCCGTACGTACGCAATACGTTACATAGATTATGTGCTATAGTCTGGACAATAGCAGTTGGCACTTGGACTCAAGGCGAGTTGCGTAGTTTGCACGTACTTCTGCTAAATAGGAGTACACGAAGCGTGGACAGAAATCCGCATTTGTAAATCTAGTTTACGCAATGCGCCTTGAGTTCAGGTGCCAACTGCTATTGGCCAGACTATAGTACTGTAGGTGCATGTTTCCGTATTACCCTACATGCGTACTAATCTGCGCTTGTGTTGGGACAGGTGGGGAGCGGTCTGGGGAGTCGGGAGCAGACGGTGGAGTTGGTGGGGATTCTGTGTCGTCACCTGGCGGCCGCGCACTCCGGCATCCAGTTCACCTTCGTCTCCGCCCTTCGCGCGCTCCTCCTCATCCTCGAACACGATCTCGGCCTCGCCGTCCTCAGAGAGTAAGCTACTTAACCCTCTTCGAAATCCCAGGTGCCCGCTTGTCCGTGGACACCCGGCGGACGGGGTTTGCCCCGTCCGTAGACAGTAATTCGCAGTCGAGCAACAGCCGGCTTCTCCTCGACTGCGAATTACTTTCTTCTCTTCAGAAACAATCCCCGTCCGCCGGGTGTCTACGGACAGGCGGACACCTGGGATTTCGAAGAGGGTTAAGCTGCACCCAGTCCTTTCCACGTTTGGCATATGTGTGAAGGACCTTTTCACGTTTGGTATATTATGCTATAACGAATACTAGCCTTGTGAAATCCAGCTTTTCATTTCGCTTCAAGCCCTTGACATTATCTCAGATCGTACATCGCGTAATAGTGCACAGCACAGAACAAACAAGATGCGCTCGCTATTTAATGGCCCATCGCCCATTCACATTAGAGACATGCGCTAGGCAGGCGTACATCGAGCGCGTTTCCTTCCATTGTGAATGAGCTATCGCATGAGACATAAATAGCCTAATTACATGCTTCCTCCTATGGAAATTTAGCGCCGTCTTCTGCGCCGTCCGTCGTACAGGGTGTTTCTTTTGGATATATCATGTCGTTTGGGGCTATAACTTGGGAACCACAAGAGTTAAGACGCTGCAATTTTTCCTGCAAATACCCAAGAATATGCATAACCTTGTATGAAAATTTCATCCCTAAACTCCAATCTGAACATAAGATATTGGTGCCTCAAGTTTCGACCACGAAAATCGCAAAGTTCTTGAATCAGAACTAGCGGTCAGAGTAAAACTTGTGCATTTTTGATCATAGCGCTAGTCGACACCTGAAAACACCATGAGAATATTATTTTCCAGTTCTGGAAACGTTTTCAGTTTACTAAAACGTAGCTTGCACAGAGAAATCCAAAGAGGAATAGTCGGGAACCATTATAGGGCGAACCACTGACTTGTGATTCAAGAACTTTGCGATTTTCATGGTTGAAACTGAGGCACCAATATCTTATGCTCAGATTGGAATTTTGGGATGAAATTTTTACACAAGGTTATGCATATTCTTGGGTATCTGCAGGAAAAATTTCAGCCTCTTAACTCTTGTGGTTCCCAAGTTATAGCCCCAAACGACATGATATATCCAAAGGAAACACCCTGTAGTAGTCTCCGTAGCCGCCGTAGAGCGCGTCCCAGGCGGGCGTACAGGCGTCCAGGTAGTCGTTGACCAGAGCGAATGCGACGCTGTTGGTGTCGGTGTCGCCGTTGTTGTTGTAGTTGTCCCAAGCGGCGCACTCCTGCGCGCAAGCCGCCTCCCTGCGACAGCCCTCGCTTTCGCACTCCGCCAACTGGCAACTGATGCAGTCGAAGTCCAGGCAGGCGCTGGCCATGGACGCGCACCCGCCCGACTGCACGCAGCGTTGAATCACTGTGAAAGGGATAAGATAATGGGACAGGGTAGGGTAGCATAGGACAAATCCGCCCACAACTAAGGGGTTTTACCTGTACCCCATCTAGCCAACCTTGCTAGTCATGTATGGCTAGGAACGAAGAAACCGAGGCTAGAACGCCTAGAAGTATCCCGAGATAATGAAGGGGTTGTCGAAGAATTGGTAGGCGATTTACTGTAGATGGGTGGTTGATTGAGCTAGGGTACGCTGGGGTAAACCCGGCCACCTAAGCTCCTTTTAACTTGCTGTTTCAGCAAATGATGAACCAGGATACATAGCTTATTTGAAAGAGGAGAGTTCAAGGAATCGATTGGTATCTTATCATGTTTGTCTCAATCGGTCCATTGGTTGCTGAGATATGCAGCCCTGAAAAAGTAGGTGGCCAGATTTTCCCATGGCCAGGTTTAACCAATGGTACGCTATCGTTACCAAGGGTGGATGGATTTAAGTTACAAGAGGGCCCCCGTGGGGGCAATATTACAAAAGTGATCACAACTATAACTTACGTGGATGATTCATGCGAAAATTAGCTCGCACGGGACCAGGTTGCTCTATAACTTGACCAGTAGACATTACTTGACCAACAAGTGACACGATGCAGAAAACACCAATCATTGCTCGAATCATGATGGAAGGAAGGGAAATACTATGTGAATAGAGGTGCAATCTAACTGGATGGTACTGGTAGGCCTACTTGTTTCTTGGACAAACAGAAGAGAACGTCGCTATTTTACCGGGCCGCAGAAACAATGGCACTGAACAGCTTTGCAAATGAGCAATGTGGATTTGGGTATTAGTAGGTATCAGGTATTAGCGAACAGCGATGCGACGTTTTGTCTTTCAGCGGTAGTCTGCAGGGCTGATCCCTCTCTGAGTATCCTGTCTGCCATCTGGGCACAAGTCTCCTATTGTTTGCGTATGCTTAACCAGGGACAAGAGCTTGTCTTCCTTTTATCTTGGCGGCGAGTGGGTGCAAAAGTCAATACAACGCGGATTGTTCAATAGGGTACTCTTACAACACATTGAGATGCTTCAAAATTTAACGGTGCAGTTATACCGATAAAACGCAGCGGTGACCGTTTTCCTAGTTCTGTCTTTTTATCAGTTGCCCGACATCGGTTGCTGGAGAGAATGGACACCGCCAGCTGCCCGCTTTGAACAGAATGCATGCTGTTCCACTTCAGGTGACTAGGAACAAGGCGTGCTATTCCGCACAAGGCAGGCAGCGGACGTGGTGACTCCTCTCCAGCAACCGACTACCAAATTATAAGTACTCAAGATCTATTTTACGGCAGCAAGAATCCATAGAAAAACTTATCATCGCAACTCAAGGCGCATTGTCTAGTGTTTTCTGTTATGCACATTTATCGCACGATCGTCGGCGGCCGGAGTTGAAGTTTCCGTAGAGCGCCTCCCAGGCTGGGGTGCAGGCCTGGAGGTAGTCGTTGACCAGGGCCGAGGAGGAGCTGCCGGGCGTGTAGTCGCCGTTCTGGTTGTCGTAGGTGTCCCAGTCGTTGCACTCTTGGGCACAGCCGGCATCCTGGTAGCAGCTGTCGCTGTAGCACTCCACGTAGAGACAGCTGATGCAGTTGTAGTCCAGACAGGCGCTATCTATGGAGGCGCATTGACGCGAGTTGACGCAGCGCTGAATCACTGCAAAGCAAAAGCAAAGCGGTGTGAGTGACGCAATAATAGATATCAGGTCCAACTCGCACATCGGCACGTGGTTATGGTATTCATGGCGCGGGTATGTTTACCATGTACATATGCATGCAAATCTGGGGATCGTTAACCCCCTCCATAATGTCAGATGGCCGCCTGGGCGCGTACACCCCTTGCGGCCCTGGCCGCCCATAACCGGGGGGTGGCTGTGGCCAGGAGAACAGGTGGCCATGGCCATAGCCGGAGTGGCCATAAGGGGTGTTGTTGCGGCCAGGCAGCCATCTGAGATTATGGAGGGGGTTAAAGCCAAGGTTCCCAGTGGAGGGTATGTGATGGGGGGGGGGGGGGGGGGGCGTTGCTACAATTATTGCACTTAGGTACATTTCTTTGCTAATGCTTACGTACATGGATGATTCATGCGAAACTGGCCCTGGGCCATCACTTGACCGCCAAGCCAGGCGATACAAAGGAAACATGCCACGAAACGGATCATGGTGTAGGATGCGTGCTGTGCTGATTGCAACTCAACAGTTTCGCAAATTTCGACAGACTGAAGGAAGGAACAATGAACAACGGGAGAAGGGGGTTTGGAAAGAATAATTGGGTTAGATGAGGTGCGCTACGTAGGGATGACGTTGCTCATCTCATCCGGTATCTGGGTGCAATTTCTTGTTTGCTTTGCTTGTGCCGGCACAACGTTGCAATGAATGAGGTCACAGATCCTGCTCAAGGACCAGATTATAAGTAAAGAAAGAGATTGCAAGCGACATCACTCATTCTGCTGGCATTACGCCTACGTAGACTACTAATTTATTGCAAACTCGGGTGCAGATGAAGTGGGTCGGGGTTCCCATCATTTCTGCACGAACACTGTTGCATAACCATTTGTAATGGCACATACGTGCCCACATTGGCATCTCAAGGTTTTTGCGATTACCGCAGGCAGCTTACTACGTTCAGCTTACTAGACCATATTTACCGGTGCATTGCCCCCGCAAAAATTGAGAGGTCCTATATCGGCCCTATGCATGGGGCTATGCACCGGTAAATATACGGTATGACAACTCCAATGCGAACTGTATGCATACGGTACTGTGAGCGTGGGGTGAAGCCGGCCACTTTATTTCGTTCTGAAAGCCGCTGCTTTGCATGTGAGGGCAGCAACTGCATAAAGAGGCCGAGTTTACCCCACAGTACCCAACGCCATAATGATGTTGTTGCTGGCTTGCTTTGCAGAGTTCTGCTGTCCGACTGCGGTCTACTGTCGGCCCTTCTGGCAGGCATCGCCTCGGAGTTGGGCCAGATTGGCGGCGTGCACAACGCCAGTAGCGACTGTCTCTCCTCGCTCAACAACACGATGGACTTGATTCGCCTGCTCAGTCAATTGCCGCAGCAAGAAGCAGCAGCAGACGGCACAACTCGCCTAAGAACGCGCGTCCTGGATAAGCACACGCTGAGAACTGTGCTGGAGTGGAAGAGAGACAGGCCAAAGGTATGTGTACATATATGTCATGTACTGTAGAGCGCAACGGATTGACGTGGTATGTAGAATCGCAGACATCGGCACGGTTTCCAGGGTGGGGCTTTGTCAGTGGGGTTGTTATGCTGGAACTGAAGAGTGGGGGTTGCCGCTGGCGCATACCCCAAAACAAAATAGTCTGTAACATAGCCCCAAAAATAACCGACATAGGCAACATTGGGCTCTTTCCGGGTGTTCTGTTTGGCCCGATAATGCACGGTTGACGAATAATGTGATAGGTGTACGTACGTAACCAACGTACTGTACCGTAGTCTCACCTCATAAGGTTTTGATGGTTTGTTTTGATAACTAAACTCACACCGACCGATCCTACCATACTGTTGTACTGCAGTAGTAGCAGATTGTACATACTGTGCGCAACTGCTTTCTTTTTTGTAGTACTGACTGAGTAGTTGCCCCAGTACCTTTACCATTGCCTTTTCCATGCGTACAAGTGGCTTCTAGTTGGTGTTCAACCCGTTGTTTGTGCTTGTGCAGGAGAAGGAGGAAGAGGAGAGGGAGGAGGGGGAAGAGAGCGAAACGAAGCAGCATCCGCTCTTGGAGATCGAGTTGCTCTTGAAGCGATGCGTGCTGGAGGACGCGACCATGCGCTCCTACTTAGACCCCGTCGAGGATGTGATTCAGTTGCTGGATGAAGATGACGCAGTGCAGGCGCAAGGTATGAGGGTACTGTGGGGTAAACCCGGCCACCTAAGTTCCTTTGAGCTTGCTGTTCCAGCAAATGATATGAACCAAATAGCTCATTAGAAAGAGGAGAGTTTTGTCTCATTTGGTCCATTGATTGCTGAGATATGCAGCACTGAAACTTAGGTGGTCAGTTTTTTTCCATGGCCAGGGTACCCCATATTACCCTAACACATGCAGTACATAACATAGTTCGTGTCTGCTCGCTTTGTGTTATGTACCGTATTACCGGTGCATAGTAGAGTATGAGTACGTACGTACGTGCAGTACTTTAGTTGTTGAGTATTTGCTGCTTGCAGATTGGATTGAAGTCGATTTTCCTCCAGTGCTGAGTCTGGAGGATCAATTTCTCGGCGTCCCATGTTCAAGCTGGTGTCGGACGTAGACGACGAAAGGGAAGAGCAGGAGTTGCTCACTCCGCACTACTGGTTCCCGTCTGCAGCGTTGGAGGATATGGCGGAGGAGGGAGAATTCGAACCGGTAAGCGCTGAACCTGCAGCAGCGCCCACTACCTCTGAGCCACGGGTGCATTCAGGGTTGGTGTGCGAAATGTGCCCTGTTATTTCCTGCTTGGTTGTGCGTGCAGGTATCGTGCGATTTGGAGACGCTTCGACAGGAGGTGGTGCCTCAATTCGATCCCAAAGCGGAGCTGTTGAAGCGCGTGTCGGCAAAGCACGTGGAAAGGCCGAAGAAACGTGCGCGCGCCTCTCGCGTCGGCATTATCAACACGAGTCGAGGAGAGCAGAAATTGATGCGTAAGTCTAAGTATGCATGCTTGTTATTATTCATTTCGTTCCTCCCTCCATCCCTGCAAAAGGCCCCACTCTTGTAATAGCTGAACAGCTGGTTGGGTATTGATTGATTTTCGACTTTCTACGAGCGGGGCTATTATAACTTTTAGCAATCGCGCGTTTATGTACCTACTATGTACGTATGTACCTACGTACGTATGTACAATACGTGTTACAACGTCAGTCCGACGTCGCTCTGGGTAAACTGAGGAGTTTGATGTTTCGTATTCGTATGAGAGGAGTTGGTGTCTGAGCGTTCGGTCTTACCTGGCGGGGGATGTCCCAGTCTCAAGGCGCTGGGCTCCCGGGGCGAGGCTTATGCCATTGCACTCTCGGTTAGGCTGACCCCTGAGCACTGACCAAACTGGTCCGTGTCTACCGCTCAATTTTTTAGTCTGGGGATCAGCGTTCGCGCTATCCCTCGCTTTCTACTCTAGAGTATGCCAATAAGTGCAATAATAGTATAGTCTGGCCAGTAGGAGTTGGCACTTGGACTCAAGTCGTCCTGCGTAGTTTGCATGTACTTCTGCTAAATAGGAGTACACGAAGCGTGGACAGAAATTCGCATTTGTGAATCTATTTTACGCAACGCGCCTTGAGTCCGAGTGCCAACTTCTGTTAGCCAGACTATAGTCGATCCCATAAGAGACTGAAGAGATTTCGGAAGTCGCATGAATTTGAAAATGTCCGTGCATACTTCACGCAAAAAAGTCTTCCGCGACTTTGGGGAAATTTTCGCAGTCCTTCAATGGATCGACTGATACCTACTCCATCAATCAATAAATGCGACAATAATTTATTGTATTGTAGCTCCTCCGCTGAGAGGTCGGGGATTTGTGCCTCGAGGACGGGTGACACAGCGGGTGAAAGACCAGTTTCGTAATCGGCCACAGAACACCAGCAGAGCACCCAGCATGCACGTGGACGACTTCCTCATCATGGAGATACAGTCGAAGAGGGAGCAGGACGCCGGAGATAAAGTACATAAATATGCGTGCGTACGTATGTATATATCAATAGGACTCCATCATAGCCTACTTTGCTTACGTACTGTGCGTATGTAAGTACATACAGTAAATACAACTAGAAAGTAACCATTGCAGTTAGTACGTAAAGTAGCAGTTTGTTTTGTTTTATAGAAATCGGAACGCAGCTTGGTCGCCTCTCGAAATCCGCCAAGAGCATCAGCAGCACCACCACCACCGGAAAGACGAAGAGGACGATCAAAAAGCCCGATCGGCCGTCCGAGTAAGTGTTGTGTTGTTTTACTGCAGCTGAAAAATTGGCCAGGGTACAGCCTAAGGGCGACCTTGTGGCCACCCTTATAGTCTGGTCAATAGCAGTTGGCACCTGGACTCAAGGCGAGTTGCGTAGTTTGCATGTACTTCTGCGAAATAGGAGTACACGAAGCGTGGACAGAAATCCGCATTTGTAAATCTATTTTACGCAACGCGCCTTGAGTCCAAGTGCCAACTGCTATTGGCCAGACTATAGTAAGGTAACATTTTGCCTTGTTTTGTTTTTTTCAGGGCCACCCAAAGAGCCGCCCAAAGGAGGCCGTTCTGGTCTTCCCTTTCGTCGTAGCGGCGGCAGAGGTGGCGGAGGAGGAAGAGGAAGGGGCAGGGATCGAGATAAATACAGGTACGTACCAGTATTTACTATTTATTTGCGTACTTTTACTGTAGCCCGGTGTAGGTACGTATGTACGTTAATACCTACATGTACGTTTGTTCCAGTGCCAGGCATGCCTCAACTCACATTGAGAAAAGTACAAGTTGTGTAAATTTATAAATGTTATCAGTATGAATTGAGACGTGGCTGGACAATTGCATTTGTTAGCATCTCTGCTGTATGTAAGTTCTACGCGTAACACCACATGTTTGTGTATCTGCCGGACTAACCTTTTGTGTTCGTTTTTGCATCTCAGAGCTTCACAGCCAAACCTGCAACAGCAGCAAGCTTCTAGTCGGTTTTAGCCAAGGTGATAGGGTAGGGGTGCCTGTTCTTTGTGGGGTAGTTGTACTCGTCTTTGGTTCTTGTTTCAGGTGATGGTTTTGGCAGAAGAGAACCACCACCAATTGATCAAACTAGATACCTGCGAAGTGATGCGTACGTACATACTATGCTATACATGTTTACTTGCTATTATTGAGTGACGCTGCGAAGTGATGGGTGATTTGTGGGTATCGTTGCCTGATTTCACAAGAACCTTTACTATCTAATCTTTCAATCATTTTGGCACCCCAGAAAATTAGGAATGACAACATGCAATACCATTCAAAGCAGGAAATCGCAATCAATTTCCGGTCTTCGGAAAAATTTCCGGACCATCAATCTGTCTCATCTCTGCTGATCTGTGGCGGCAGAAGGCTGGGATAGCGATCAATCGTCATGCCGATCAAGACGGGCGAATTCCTGCTGCAGACGGAGCCGGCGGACCGAATCTACTTCTTCGGACCCTTCAACCGGGTGTCCCAACGCGAACTCAAGGTATTTTTGGTACCACGGCCGTTTATTCTAACCGGAAACACATGTAGCTGATGGCAACAGATGCGCGACCATTGGTCAACCAATCGGAGATGCACAGAACACGGTTGGACAACTCCCACACACTGGTTGACCAGGGGTTGCGCAACTGTTTATCAACAGAGACGAAGCTGTACACGTGGTATTTACATAATTATAGTACGTTCGTTATAAGCAAGCCAATGCGCCAGCTAGTAAGTAAGTGCCACATTTTGTGCGCTGTAGATCACTAACAACACGCGCTACGCAGTGGCCTGGAAGGTGAAGACAACAGACAACCGCGTGGTGAAGATCCAGCCGCCAGCCGGCATCCTTCAGATCGGAGAATCCACCAGCGTGAACCTGTCCACTGGTCCCTGGGGTCCGCAGCCACCCCCGGAGCCGCAGTTTGTCACGGTCATGAACATCCCAGCTGATGCCATGACAGCGGAGGCCAGAGAGGCATGGAGACAGAACAAAGGACCGGAAACCGGCTCAGGAAACATGAAATTCGACGTCACCTTCGGTCAGGAACAGTGAAAGAAAGAAACAACAAGCACAAGCTACTGAGCGATATCTTCTGCAGCTGCTGATGACATGATATGGCCTACTCCTCGTCCAGTACTTGTCTAGTCTTGCACTAAATAAAAGCTCTGCTTCTTCTTGCAAGCAACATCGATCGAAAAGAATCGATCAATCATCAATCGGTCAATCGATCGTTATTTTCTTGTTTCCTTGTCGGACGTTTTGTATTCTTTGATTGCAGAGGTATTGCATAATTTGC
>JASAMW010001530.1:0-53408 GCA_030247985.1 Epsilonema sp. ZAB3_2
TTGTATCGGCTCTGAGTCTTCTGAAGCTTGCGGAAGTATCGGACACAAAATCGTTTCCACGCAACCTTTTCCTCCCTCTGCTCTGGATTTTCCCGCGACCGGGCCCATAGTACCATGCCCATGGTCCCATGCCCACGTACCACCCTATAAGCAAGTGGCTTGTGTGCACTGTATGTAGGTACTGGTAACAAACCAGGTGGGGCGCAAAAGAAAAGACCAATAATTTAACCTTGGTTGCCAGAGAGTAGAGAGTGGTGGGGGACTGTTTTTCACACCTCAACATACAGTAATTTTGCGCCTCTGGCAGCTGAGCGGTCGGGCCGCGCAAGAAACAAACGGGAAAATGCGCCTCACGCACGCTTACCTCAGCCCACCACCGTACACGTACAGGTATTGTGCATACGTGCATAAACCTCCGTAAGGCTGCGTGGACGACCTCCTCCTCCGACCCGATCCTACCGCTGGCTTCTCCTCTCGGTCATTGCCAACAACATGCAGGCCAGTTTGGACTTCTTTCCACCTCGTTTTTCTGATCGGGCATCCACTCTGAAATTTCTGTGGCGCACTTCAAGTAACAGCACTGACCGAATGTGGTAGGTAGCTGCGGTTCGATGCCTATGCACCTGTGACCTTATCTCAACGAGCTCATGTAGTCGCTGTTGCGCAGAAAACAATGGCGATCATTGCAATGTGCAACTCTGAACGTAGTGAAGCCATTCTTGCAGGATAAGCTTAGGTGTACTGTAGGGCCAGGGAAGGACTCAGGGTGTGAATGACAGGAAAGATACTGAGCAAAGTAGTTATTATTATTTTCGCCATTTTCCAATCGATTCTAGTAATGATTCGCTGTCAGTGCTTCGCTAAATGCTAGGCTACTGAATCTTCTTGGGCTTGCTTCTGTATGTATGTAACAAAAATAATAATAACTACTTTGCTCAGTATCTTTCCTGTCATTCACACCCTGAGTCCTTCCCTGGCCCTACAGTACACCTAAGCTTATCCTGCAAGAATGGCTTCACTACGTTCAGAGTTGCACATTGCAATGATCGCCATTGTTTTCTGCGCAACAGCGACTACATCAAGCTTCGTTGAGATAAGGTCACAGTGCATAGGCGTGGACCGCACTACCTGCCCACATTTCGTCCAGTGCTGTTACTTGAAGTGCGCCAGCAGAAATTTCAGAGTGGGATGCGATCAGAAAAACGACTACGAGGTGGTGGAGAACGCTAGACTGGCCTGCATGTGTTGGCAATGACCAAGAAGAAGCCAGCGGTAGGATCGGGTCGACAGAAAAGATCGTCCACGCAGCTCTACAGAAGTCTATGCACGTATGCACAATACCTGTACGTGTACAGTAGTAGGCTGGGGGTAGGTACGTGAGGCGCATTTTCCCGTTTGCTTCTTGCGCCCCAAAATCTCAGCTGCCAGAGGCGCAAAATTACTGTATGTTAGATATGAAGACATGCCACAGTCTCTACTCTCTGGCAACCAAGGTTAAATTATTGGTCTTTTCTTTTGCGCCTCAAGTTTTTGTTAGCTACCTACATACATAGCAAGAGCCACTTGCTTATAGGTAGTACATGGGCATGGGACCATGGGCATGGTACTATGGGCCCGGTCAGGGGAAAATCCAGCGAAGAAAGAAAAGGTTGCGTGGACGATTTTGTGTCCGATCTTTCCGCAAGTTTCAGAAGACTCAGAGCAATACAACACAACGTCCTTTACGATGGAGACGTATCCCATAAAATGCAGACAAATTTGTTGTCGCCAATTTCACTGGAGACAATATTTATTGTCTCCTAATATTGTCTACAATTTTTTACATCGTGGCGACAAGACGAAATATTGTCGTCAATTTCACTTGACAATTTTGGCCTATTTGGAAAGAAATTAGAAGGAGAAAACAGTTCTTGTATCTTCTAAATTGTTTTTGAGGATAATATCGCATCTTCTAACAAAATTTTGGGCTAAAATAAGTTATTATCTCCAAAGTTTTTTTGTTGGCGAAATCTTTTCTCCTATTATTGTATACAAATTTTTTTTTGTTTTCTCCACACGTTGGCTAAAAATTTCTATTTTTTCTGTAGAAAATAATTTATTGTCTTCAAAGCCAAAGACAAATATGTCTATGTAAACATTTAACGGGATACGGTACAGTAAATCAAGTGAAATACTCTAGGCTTTCCGTAGTTTTATCAATAATTTTAGGAATTAGTATGTATGATGAAAAAGTGTGCCACTGGTTTGAATGTTCGTACATACAAATGTAAATATTGTTTGTTTGTATAAATATTGTCAGGTATATTGTTCACAATGCAAGGTGCAATGGACACTGTTTCTTACACTGAGAACGTAATACGCCTAATGTATGTGAAAACACTGTACCCTAGAGTCTGTAGTTTGATAGGCGTCTTGCTTTTGACTTGTACTCAAGAAGTAATAATCAACAAAGAACTTTACTGTTGACAGAACTCTCAGTAAATTGAGAAGAAAACGAAAATGTGAACGTACAGTACAGTACTTTGTTCCCTTATTCTATTTCCCTATTTCCACCCTCCGAGAATGTACGTTATGTACGTACGTACATGGGTGGTCGTTTAAAGCTGTCACTTGTACGAACTCTACAACAGTCGTGGGTGTCAGTACAGTAGTACCCAACTTCCCATTATTGACGGGTTGCGCTTAGCAAAGGTACGTGGTCGCGAGGTGACCCCTCTGAATTACATTTTTTCAGTGCAACTTCTGATCGGCAGAGAACGATGCCGTACGCAGCAAAAAAGGAGCTTCCGCTGCGTTTACCCTAAGTCGCTTTCCTGCCGATTAGAAGTTGCACTGAAAAAATGTAATATGGAGGGGTCACCTCGCGAGTCGCGTCCACGTACTATCGCTAAGCGCAACCCATCAATACGGCTAAATACGTGTACAGTACGTTAACGTCCATCATCCTTTGCTTTGCACAACGGCTATGTGAACGACAGTGTGCGACAGTTTTATTGCGCGGCTGGCTGCTATACTATTGTGCTGACTACTGAGCTTTCTAGGGCGCTCGCGCCCAGGAGCAAGACAGGAAACGAAAGTCAGCCAGGCAGCGGCCACTGCTCTGCTGGGATGGACGAACGGCTTTAAAGCTGACATGGAGGGCACAAGAATACACAAAAGACGCCCCCGAACGAAAAGCCACGGTGTACACACAAATAAAGCAGCCGGGGACACAGGAAAAGCGGATAGAGATAGAGCTCAGCACGGCAGCCATTGAGAGAAAAGTGTCCGCGCCCCACTGAACACACGCAACGCGTACTTCCTCCTATTGACTGCGAAAACACACCTTCACCTGTACATATGGCGTGTAATAACGTACGTACGTGTACTGGGCTGCACTACAAAAAGAACTTACGTATCCTTTGTACATACTTCACCTACAGTAATGTACCTACCTATACCTGTACGTACCTATACCCAACGCAGCGGAATGGAAGAAAATGCGCGGAACTTGAGGCTCCGTTTCAGCCGCTGTCATCATCCGTCTTGGAGCCAATAGAGACGACGCTTTGTGCTTCTCTTCTTCTCTAAGCAACAATAGCCACGAGAGAAAAGCCAGCTTCTAGTGCCACACTCTGATCTTTGAGCTGTGGCCCATTGTCCGCTGGAGCTTCCATCGGAAGAGCGTAAGCACTTGGCTTGGAGACAAAACAAAACACTTCGATTGTCGACCAAGCAGAACAGGATGAGGAAGGATCGAATTTCTGCCCTCTACCACCTACTGCTGCTAAGCTTTATCTGTACGTACTACTGCTGTTCTGTAAGCTTATTGCGGCTGCTTGTAACTGCGGATTCAGTGATAAGCACGACAGAAAGCGATCAGTCGACCTACGACTACTATGTCGACTCGTCCTCAACAAACCTCGACAACTCGTCGACAGACGTCTCGACAACGACTCCACTTCCGCAGTCGACAACATCACCGGAAACGGCGAAGAAACTCGCGATCGACAACAACTTGTCGACGTTTGTCGAATTTGATGGCGCCGATCATCACGACGGTTTTCCTGGACCAATGAGATTCATCGGAGACGGAAACGACCGGAAGCGAATGGCGTCATCGTCGGCGGCGAAAGTGGTGACGATCGAGATTTTCCCGCCAAAAATCGGCGAATCCCAGATCTGGGCGGGAGGAGGCGGAGCAGGTCGGGCGTCGGCGATCGGAGCCGGCGTTTCTGCCGAAAACTCGATCAAAGTCGACATTCCGAATCCCTTCGGAGGCGGCGACGTTTCCACCGCCTTTTCATCCGTCGACGGAAGCGAACACCACCATTTCACTTCGGACGAGTACGACGACGAGTACTATTCGTCGGACGAGGCCTCGGATGAAAATCGATCCGAGGGCTTGGAAATTGAAGACTCCATTGTCGGTAAGAGAGAATGAACGTACGTATGTACTACTGTAGTGGACCAGTTGCGCTGTCGCGATGGGGTTGGTCGATAAATAACAAACGACCCTGCGGTAATTAGTGCAAGTTTGGACGGGGACGTTGTTCAGCCATCAGAGCGGAAGAGGAGAGAGTGAAAATAAAGAAGAATGACAACAAAAATGTCGACGACCCCGCAGGCACCGATCCAAACTTTCACTAAATATATGTACCGAGGATCACTTTCGACCGACCCAATCGCGACAACGCAACCGGTCCATAGCCATTTCTATTGTTCGGTTAGACCCCACGATTTTTTTTTTCTGCAAAAAATGGGCTGTGGCAGGACCAACCAACACTAGGTACATACGATGTAGTTGTATCTAACACTACATACATACAGTATACACTAAGTACTCGAGTCCAGGCAGGTGCTAAACTTGAAACAAAATAGTGAGAAAGTTTTACGAATCGCCACTGGTCGCGGTCTGGTCGGTCACTCGGTGCAGCAAAAAAGACACACGGCTGGCTGCATTTCCGACAAAACTGGTTTGACCTGATTTAGTAGGCTAAGCTGCTGACCTGACCACTCGTCTTCAGATACAGTAAAGTCGTATTGAAGTTTTTTTTGGTTGTCACAACGGATATCCGAGGACCGAAAAACTTTGTAACTTTCTTCAATCGTCTAGATCGGTCTCTCTCTATTTCACACAAAATGCTGAACGTAACTGTTTTGAGTTGAGTTACGAGTACGTTTCCCTCTAAAAATAATTATCATGAAAAATATACCTACTTTACCGTCCAGCCAACCAACCCAATGTGCGTACGTACGTGTACGTACATAATAATGACTGAAGTCTCGAATTGGTCAAGCTAAACTACTAGCTCCTTTGCGATAAACTTGAACAACATGTGTCCAAAGATTGCTGTGATATTCTTGCTTCTTGCCAAGCTTTATTTCCGGGGCTTTGGACAAATTAGCGACATTGGTAAGAAAAGTTTCGGCGCTTTCTAGTACGTACGTACGTACGTACGTATGTGTACACTGCACAGGTACAGTATATGTACCCCGGTAGTATGTCGCTTCTTTATCTTGGAATTACCAATACGCGACACCCACATTATTTCTCTTTCAAATCTGAAATTTTGTCTTCAACCTCACTTTACAGCTCTTCTAATCAGCTTTGCTGTAAAACTTTAGCGATATTTTCGGACAAAAAATAGACTACTGTATCTTCCTACAACTTTTGCTTTTTTTGTCTTTTACTGGCCTAACTTCTGTAGATTTCTCTCTGCTATGCATGGAAGGATCACCGCTTCTGGTAGCGGACACAATTCTGCCTTGTTCTCCTGATCCAGGCCCAGAAGATTACGCTTGCCCCTATGGCTACTGGTGTCACGTCGGTGCTCATAAGAAAACCACATACTGCTGCCCAAACGAGGAAAATGGTAAGCCTCCTCAATCCTTTCACTCAACTTGCAAACTTTGATGCTTCCTTTCACGATATTTCCACAATGCCATGAATGTATGTATGTATGTAGGGTACTATGGGGTAAACCCAGACACGGGGTAAACCTAAACTTTCCTGAACTTGCCGCTTCAGCAAATGATAACATGGTAGCTCATTTGAAAGAGGAGAGTTCAAGGAATCGAGTGGTATCGATCGGTCTTATGGTTGCTTAGATGCACTAGGTGTCTTGGGTTTACCCCCGTGTCCGAGTTTACCCCACAGTACCCTATACCTTCTACACGCTCTGTACCTTTCTTTAGTCGACGATTTCTGTCTCCTTCCTCCCGCGCAAGGATACGGCACATCGGACCTGGAGCGCTGGTGGTATGACTGGGCGGCGAAGACGTGTCGCCGATTTCGGTACACGGGGTACGGCGGCAACCAGAATCAGTTTTTGAGCGAATCCGACTGTCGCGACCGCTGTCTCGTTCGCGATCCGCAGCCGAATTCCGTCGGCGTCGCCGCCGGAGTGGCCAATCACCAACCGCCGAAAATCCTCGACGTCTTCAGTCGACCAATCCCCGGCGAATCGAACCTGATCGCCGCCGGCCAGCGACCGAAAACGGCGATCGGCGGCGGCGGCGTCGTTCATCCGTCCGTCCATCGACCTCCGCCCTCCGCTTTCTCACCCAGCCACAGTCGCAATCGCATTCCAAGTAGTGGCATGATCAGTCCTCCTGAGTTGTTTGCATCATTGCCGAACGAGAATATTTCCGCTATCCATTTCCCTACTATGAAGCCGACGCAACCCGGCTACATTTACGTTCCGGTGCCGGGTGGTAATGGCAGCTATCGACTAAGTTAGAGATGTTGCAATCTTTCTTTCTTTCATTTGCTTTCATATTATTTTTTCTTTTGTTGCACTTCATATTTCATCGGTTTCTTCTTTTCATGACGGGTCATGGCCATGGGTGAGGTCGCATTTAGCAAAGTGGAACGCACTAGCCGCTAGTAGCTAAACTTGTATATTTTATGCACATTTTGTTTAGTTTCTTTTCTGCCAAAAAAATATAGCCTATTTCTGCCAAATAATGTGGCATTACTTACTTTTACGCATGACAAAAGGTTCATCGCTGTATATTTAGGCCTATTTATTTATTTATTTATTCAAGACCTTATTTATTTATTTATTTATTTATTTATTTATTTATTTATTTATTTAGGGTAGTATGGGGTAAAGTGGACCACCCAACGAGATCTCCAGAACCATAGCCTGAAACAAGGCAAGTAATATACCAAAAGATAGGTCTTTTAAAACTGGTTCAGGGTGCCAAGGACGACCAACTTGCTAAATTTATTTAGAGAGTTATTAGCAATTTTCGGTGGTGGGGTAAAGTGGACCAGGTGGGGGAAAGTGGACCACCCAAGCATTTTTTAAGTTTTTGAGCCTTCCTGACCAGTTTTCAAGTTGCGGCTGGTTGCAGGGGAAAGAACAGAGACTGGGAAAGGTTTTCCAATGCAGCTGCTCGTTGCTTGCTGAACTAAACTTGGGAAAATACGCCACTAATGGAAAAAACATAAGAGCGCCGCTATTACCACAGTACTTTCCAGTATGGTGGGGGAAAGTGGACCACCTGGGACCACCTGGGCATTTGTACATATTTTTGGCCTGTGTGGTCACTTTTCTCATTGCAGATGGAAGCACGGGAAAGAAAACAACCAAGAGAGGGTTTCCAAACGTAGCTACTCGAATAATTGAGGCAAAAATATTACTGATGATAGAGCTATAAAACCACGCACTAGTTCAGTATGGTGGGGGAAAGTGGACCACCTTAGATTTTAAAATGGATAAAGATTTTAGCTAGGAAATAGAAAATATAAAAATCGGCAAGAATATTGACCACAACAACTTGAAGGTTTTTGCAGAGGTGGTCCACTTTCCCCATCCTTCATCACAGTGGAAGGGTGGTCCGTTTTACCCCCTTATGTACTGAAATTGTTTTTTGCTATATCTCCAGTACCAGTGGGGCGAATTGTTTGAAACTTCGCCAGGAGGTAGGGTACCATGCCCCCTTGCCCCCCACATATCGGGTGTTCCATTATCACCTACAGGGTGTATATACTTACGCACTGTCCAAAGTTTGATCATTTTCGACCTCCTGCAGAAAAACGTCAACCAGTGAAGTTGATGTTTCAGCAAATAGTGAAGTTAGCACCTCAAAAGAAAAAGGAGAATTCAAGGATCAGAATGGTACCATGGTTGTTGGGGGTTGTCTTGTTCAAAGTGGAGTTATGGCAGTTTGAAGGTTGGGTGGTCCGAATTCCCCGGTGGTCCACTTTACCCCATACTACCCTATTTATTTATTTATTTCTGCGCCTCATATTTTTGGATCGTATCACCTGGCCAACCTTGAGCGCTACCACGTTTTCCACTTTGCTGGAAGTGCGACTTCAACCATTGACTGTCATTTCCAGTTCCTTTTCTCTTCTTATTCATGACCTTTCGTCAAAAGTGTTCTGGGTATCGTTATCGTATCGAATTTGAATGAACTGACCTTCGTAAGTCAGTCACTCTTGCCTTGCTGCAGAATGAACCGAAACTCTTCTTGTGTTGCTTGTTGCAGTGGAAACGGTGAATTTGAATTACAACACGGGGAGCAACGAGCAGATGCCGCCGCCGGCAGAGCAAGGCTACGACTTGCGCGCGGGTGGTGGCTATATCAACACGGGCGGCGCGTACGAGGGGAAGCGCATGCACCAGCGCTGTTTCGAGGCCGGAGCGCGCATAGGAAACGGCAGCGCCTTCGCTACCAAATGGTACTACGACGTGCAGGTGCAGAGATGTCGCAGTTTCCTCTACTCCGGCGAAGGGGGAACGAAGAATCGATTCGACTCGGCTTTCGAGTGCAATTATCATTGCGGAGGAGGAGGTGAGCGTTAAAATCGGTGAATTCTACAGAGTGTCCCATAATATACTCCGGGGGTTTCCGCGCTTATAACTCTCGAGTTAAAGCTCAGATTTCAATGCGGTTTTTTCTTTGTGTAGCCAAGGCTTCAACTTAGACACATGCAAAATTTCATCTGCGTAGCTTAATTGGTTATGGTTTTATTGACCCTCAAAGCGTTGGTTCCTTTTTCGCAGTTTCTCCTTCAGTATAATAGCGGTTTTGAGTTGAAATAGCTTCAATTTGAATTTACACGTCCAGACTTTCAACCTGGCGTCCACATATCAAGTTCTCTTGCAACTTTGACTGCTCTAAGTCACTTAGAACAAAATTAGCAAGGTTGATAGTAAACTATGCCAAAAAATATGCCGAATTTTGTTTATTCAGGGAAAAAGTCCATAGAAAAGGGGCTAAAGAAGGTAGCTGTTTTGAACCGGTTCCAATTGCAATAAACTCTCGAAATTTTGCCTGCATCTAAGTTGAAGTCTTGGCTACATGATGCAAAAAACCGCATTGAAATCTGAGCTTTGGATCGAGAGTTATTTCCGCGTAAAGCCCGGAGTATATTATGGGACACCCTGTATATGTTTCAAAAGACTGGTGGGGCGCTACAGACGATGATCTCCGAGTTTGCTCCGAGCGAGTTGGCTCCGAGGCGCCTCCTAATTCGGAGCTTAATTCGGTTGTTCACATGTAACCGTTTTTCCTCCGTACAAAACCAAGGAGTTGTATTTACAGGAGAACTTGCTATGAAGAAAATCCCGAAAACGAAGATGCCGACAAATTATGCTGCATTTAGCCTGGCGATAGCGAAACAGGGTGAAGCCGTGGGTCGGGGGTCCCATACAAACAAATACTCGAAATCGATCAGAGATTTTCGGGACAAAAAAATTTTCCAAAAATGACGTCATTTCCCAGAGATCCAGGCCGTTTTCGGCCGAAGAGGCCAAAAAAGGGCAAATCCAGCCTCTTCATGGGCCTATATCTCGACAATGACGTTGTGGCAGAAAGTTGCCGCCATAGTGAAACCTACCCGGAAGGATCCCCTCTTTCGCCCCGTACCATTGGCAGGCCGCTAGTTAAGGCCTAACACTATTATTGAGCCATATCTTTTCTTTACCAAGAAATTCACCAACCATAAATTAATTTTTCCTTTGATATCAGACCACCACTAGATGCGCCTGATCAAGCTGATTCCGAATATGCCACTGGTGTCTGCAAAATTTGCATAACTTAAGGAGTTACGGGCCTCCAAAGTACCCCTACTTTCCAAAAATCGCGATTTTTAGCATATCTAAATTCATAAGGGGTTAAATTTTTAAACAACTTTTTCTGACCTAATTTTATGCGTAGAATCCGAATATGAACTTGATTTTTCCATTTTCCCACATTTAAGACCTTATTTTTGCCATTTTCTACTTTTTCAGACTTCAAATCTTAAAAATGAGGTCTTAAATGTGGGAAAATGGAAAAATCAAGTTCATATTCGGATTCTACGCATAAAATTAGGTCAGAAAAAGTTGTTTAAAAATTTAACCCCTTATGAATTTAGATATGCTAAAAATCGCGATTTTTGGAAAGTAGGGGTACTTTGGAGGCCCGTAACTCCTTAAGTTATGCAAATTTTGCAGACACCAGTGGCATATTCGGAATCAGCTTGATCAGGCGCATCTAGTGGTGGTCTGATATCAAAGGAAAAATTAATTTATGGTTGGTGAATTTCTTGGTAAAGAAAAGATATAGCTCAATAATAGTGTTAGGCCTTAACTAGCGGCCTGCCAATGGTACGGGGCGAAAGAGGGGATCCTTCCGGGTAGGTTTCACTATGGCGGCAACTTTCTGCCACAACGTCATTGTCGAGATATAGGCCCATGAAGAGGCTGGATTTGCCCTTTTTTGGCCTCTTCGGCCGAAAACGGCCTGGATCTCTGGGAAATGACGTCATTTTTGGAAAATTTTTTTGTCCCGAAAATCTCTGATCGATTTCGAGTATTTGTTTGTATGGGACCCCCGACCCACGGCTTCACCCTGTTTCGCTATCGCCAGGCTAAATGCAGCATAATTTGTCGGCATCTTCGTTTTCGGGATTTTCTTCATAGCAAGTTCTCCTGTAAATACAACTCCTTGCTTTATGTTTCCGATTTCCTGAGTTATCGCAAGATGAGGTATGGTTGCATGTACTACAGCGTAGAGCTGCTAATTATGGTTAAGACAGCTACTACTTTTTGTTTTTGCTAAATGAGTGAGTAGTTTCAGTTTAGAAGCGCTCCCATATCTATCTGCCTGCAGTGTTATGTTTTGTCCCATCAGAGTTCGAGTCCTCATGGAAGGGTATGAGAAATAATTGGTTCCTAATTCGAAATATTTTGGTTTTCCGGTTTAACACACGGCTTCAGAAGCTCGCTGTTCTAAAGAAACCGACGAGAATGTACGTACATACATATACACGTACGCAGGCTACCTCAAAGATACCCTACTCAAAATTAGATTTTTCCTCTTTCTCTAGCCTAATTAGGCTTATTGCCTATTCCTTTTTTACTTGATGCTTGAGGCCCTCTCGCGTCTAGATAGGTAAGTTTTCCCGTATTTCAACGATTCTGTGTGGTAGTATGCAGTGGCAGTGCAGTATGTACTGTATAAACAACGTGCGTTAGCTGCTAAAAAGTTGGTTCAAATTGTCAGCGGAATTGGCCAGTCAGTGCGTTGAGAAGCAGAACAACAGAAAAAAACCATTTTCCGTCTAGCTGTTAGCGCCCGGTAGAAAACAATGATTGATTCGAATGCCATGCTTATGCTCTTGCACGTAGGTTGTTCAGCTTTGCTGTTTTCTCCTCCGGCCCTTTACATCTCTGCCGGGCCGCTAACTTTTTAGTTGGCACGGAAACTTCAGAATTACCTACCGTATTTACCGGTGCATAGCCCCATGGGGGTATGCAAAAATTGAGAGGTCCCATATGGGGGTATGCATAGGGGGGGGTTATGCATTGGGGGGGGGGTTATGCATGGGGCATTTTTTATGTTTTTGAGAGGTGCGCAGAGGCATATTTTTTAGGTCAAAAGCACGTGTTTTAGGGCATAATTGAGGTCCAAACACGGTTATTCTAGTACAATACACCCCCAAGCAGGCTTATAGGCATCTTAGCTTGGTGTGGGAGTGGCTATGGGTAGCTTATGACCAGCTTACATAGGTAGGTTCAGGTACTGTACAGTACATATGGGGGTATGCATAGGGGGGGTTATGCATTGGGCATTTTTTATGTTTTGCCAATATGGGGTTATGCATTGGGGGGGGGTTATGCAGTGGGGGGGGTTATCTACCGGTAAATACGGTAATCCTATGTAGCTCAGCTGGATGGAATTGGTATCATTTGTAATCCTTTATAATTGTGCGAACGGTTATTGCTTTGTACTTACGTCGTTCGTTGTACCTTGTGTTCTTTGCGAGTTTGCTGACATTAGCTAATTTTTCTTTTGAAATTGTTTGCTAAGACAAGAGGCACGCGTGTGCGGTCATTACACGTGCTCCCCAGACTTGCATACCACGTATTTCTTCTGAGATTCGCATATTTTTAGTCGGTTTTCCTATTTGTTTTCTCGAAGATGTAATTATTAGCTAGCACCGATTCTTCCACGCTTTACTGGCCCGTTTCCTTGCATTATTGCATAAGTGGCATAAGAAGAGAACGCTGATGTGCTGTGGGTGAGAGGGTACGGTAGAACGGCGTAAAAACTCTTAGCGAAACTATTACTTTGTATGGGCCTATTCAAGCCGTTATTTGTCATCGTCAAGAGGCTGGCCTCTTCTTTCGATGGCTCCAAGTTTTCTGCAAACGCTTTCAAGTGTGTAATTTGTTTATTGTCACCCTTGAGAATACAGCAAAATTGTGTATGTAGGCTATATCTAACGTACTGGTTTCGCCTATTGCAGCTGCAAGTGTTGATCAAGTTTTTTTAGTGCGTGGGGGTTCGTGCCAAGCAGGTACTACAAGTTCCGTACTGCAGTACTGCAGTACTAGTACAGTTACGTACGTACATAAATGCGTTGTTTTCGATTGAAAAGTATGCTTTTTGTACTATTCTGATAAAAGAAAAGCCTGTTTATTTGTTTTAGCATTCGGTAATCATCAGGTGTCAATTTTTTCGTGGAGGCGGTCTAGATTCATTAGCACTCCTGTGAGGTTGCCCATGCATGCCTTATGAGGCTCTTGATAATAGCGCATTGCCTATTTATATTTATCAACGGTGAGTATTGACTAGTGCTGCCGTAGCAGCCATTTTCCTTAACCTTTTATCACTCGTGCACAGAATGTCTATAGGCTGTAGGCTTAGCCGGCCACCTTTGCAATTCCTCCGCCTTACTGAGAAAATATAAAAATATTGCTCGCGGGGGGTTATTATACTTAAAAAATATTACATTTTCACCTTTCTCATGTTCCTTGTTTGGACTAAAGTTGCCTTTGCACTTCATTGAATTGACTAGAAACCTATAATGTGTAGAACCCAACATGGAAGGTTTTAGGTGCTTGTTGCTGCTGCTGCTGCAATTTATTATGCTGAGTTATCCTTCCACTTCTGAGAATAGGCCTTTCAGCGGGATCGGAGAAGCAAAAATATTGGCGCAACTTTTTATGTCGGTAAATCAAACTTTTGTATCTTCATTCTCACTCATACCCTATTGACAGTCGGCAGGCAGGCATCGGGCAGGATAGCGTGTCAATTTTCTTTTATGTCATTCAAACGCTGATGGGACGGCTCCCTTTAAGCTGACTACTGAAGAGGTGAGGAAAGGCGGCAATATCGGAAAATTCTAAATAGCGCTTCTCAATAGATATGGTGAAGATATTTCGTGATTTGAGCATATTTTTATATTTTTCAATAAATCTAAGCATTCCGTAGACCCGTACGTACGAATTGACAGTCCGTCATTTCCCTCAGGACTATGTACATACTACGTATCTAAACTTTATGTCTGTGAAAGGCGAAGAAATCATTTTTCAATAGTCCTTCTGCTTCTTGTCAGCAAAAACAAAAAGCCGTCAAAGACTTCCATTCCAGCCCAAAACTTCCTCATTCTTGCTTGGGCTTTGTGAACAACACAATGTTCTGTTGATCCATCCATTGTGTGTGAACAATTAGTATGACTCGTAAGCATAGCGGTTGCCCACCCAGCCAAAGGGCGTTCTATTCGGGTCAGCTGTATTTTTATAGCCGCAGAGATACTTTTGGAACGCGAAACATGGAGGCTGCGATGGCTGGATGCCATGGAAGAGGGGGAGGCGGGGGCAGTGCGTCCAGGGGTGCAGGCAGCTTTCTCCATCGAAGCGCCAAGTTCAAGGCGCCTCCTTCCAGTGTGCAAAGCAGCTGCAATGCAAGCTCGTACGAACTGCAGCAGCAAACAGTGGAGAACGCTTCTCCGAGCCCTAACATTACGGTGGAAATGCCGGAAGAAGACTCTGTAGCGGAGGAAAGGGTGAAAATCAACGTTAGTGGGTAAGTTTCCAGCTAGGGTAAACCGGACATCACACCTTTTCTCAATCTACTGTGTGTCTGTATGGTACCTACTTTGAGAGCAACAACTGGGTCAATGGGATTTTGCTAGAACTTCTTTCACACAGGTACGTACCGTACGCCATTGAATTTAGCTATATTGGTGGTGAATGGCGAGAGTGCATAAAGGTGTCCGCCGCCGTTATGTATCTACTGTCCGGTTTTACCCCACAATACCCAAAAGACTTTGAATTTAGATGGTGAGAGCGACGACTTAGGGCGTTGTTTGTACATATGTATGTATGTACTGTACCTACATTTGACCAAGTGTGTTCTTCTTGTGCAGGCTTGAGTACGAAATTCGTCTGGCCTTGCTCAACCAATTTCCCACCTCCTTGCTCGGTGATCCGGTGCGGAGAGGTCGGTACTTTGACGCGCGACGCGGAGATTTCTTCTTCGACCGACACCGGAAAAGCTTCGACGCCATCATCCACTACTACCTGAGCGGCGGACAATTGCGCCGACCTCCGGATGTTCCTTTGGACATTTTCGTGGAAGAACTGAAGTTTTTCGACCTCGACCGCTCCGCTCTGATCCAGTTTAGAGAAGCGGAAGGCTATCGAGCACCGGACAGAAAATTTATGCCCACCGGCAAAATTAAAGGGGGATCCGGTGGGAAGAAAGGCGCGTGTGGGAGGGCGAAAAGTTGAAGCTAAACACCGGTCGTACTACCAAACAAACTGTACATGCGTGCGATTTTCGTGCCCGCTGTATGTAGCAGTACAGGGCAAGAGCTTTAGAAAACGTGAAGATTACATTTTACAGTATGTAGGTATTTTTTCCGCCAGATCCCCTTTTAAGAAAACGCTATGGCTCCTGTTCGAGTGTCCAGAAAGTTCGACGCTGGCTCGCGTGATTGCACTGACCTCTATTGCCGTCATTCTACTGAGTATCGTGATATTCTGTCTGGAAACTCTACCCGAATTCGTCAGTCCTTGGTCCAACGATGGAGCGGCGATCTTACTGCGAGGCGTGGCGTCAAACAAGAGCGACTCTATGTTCGCTGCAAATTTGCCGGCGAAACTGCGCAACCCGGTTGAAATGTTCTTCTTCCTAGAAACAGTATGCATCGTGTGGTTCGTAATGGAATTTCTGATTCGATTCTTCGCCTGTCCCAATAAGGCCCGATTCTGGCTCGAAGCCTTGAATATTGTCGACCTCGTCGCCATTCTGCCCTATTTTGTTACCATCATTACCAACGCTTTCGGGTTCGGCACTGAGACCGTTTCACTCGTGATTCTACGCGTCATGCGCCTGGTTCGAGTCTTCCGAATTTTGAAACTGACCAGACATTCGAAAGGCCTGCAAATCTTAGGCCTGACGCTTCAGGCCAGCTTGCACGAGTTGGCCCTACTGATGTTCTTTCTGATCATGGGAGTGGTACTTTTTTCTTCCGCCGTATACTTTGCGGAGCAAGGGGTGACAGACTCTGGCTTCGAGAGTATTCCAGAAGGCTTTTGGTGGGCCGTCATTACCATGACTACAGTGGGATACGGCGACCTCAAACCGGTCGGATTGTGGGGAAAGATTATCGGAAGTTTGTGCGCTATTACGGGAGTTTTGGCCATCGCTTTACCGGTGCCAGTGATCGTGAGCAATTTCAACTACTTCTACCACAAGTAAGGATGACTACTGTAAAGAGGAACAGCTTAGGTAGCGTATGAAATCTTGATACCGCATGAAAACTAGGTATGAAGGGAGAAGTGAACGTGTTGTTTTAGGGAGACAAACTTTGATGAACAGCAGATTCTTGAAAGTTTATTGCAGCTTGATGACAGTGATACTACAGGTCAAGGCAACGACGGTGGTAAAAACAATGATCATCAATAAAAGAAAAATTGAAGACAAGAGTGATAAAATTATTATAATACATGCTAGACGAATAGACGATTCGAAACTTCTATGCCGATTCACTTCGATGCTATAACGTAGTACATACCTATACATATTGTACAGAGTGTCCCAGAATATACTCCGAGGGTTTCCGCGCTTACAACCCTCGAGTTAAAGCTTAGATTTCAATGCGGTTTTTTTCTGTTGTGTAGCCAAGGCTTCAACTTAGATACATGCAAAATTTCATCTGCGTAGCTTAATTGGTTATGGTTTTATTGGCCCTCAAAGTGTTGGTTCCGTTTTTCGCAGTTTCTCTTTCAGTACAATAGCGGTTTTGAATGGAGATAGCTTCAATTTGCATTTACGCGTCCAGACTTTGAACTTGGCGTGTACACATCAAGTTCTCTTGCAATGTGGATTGCTCTAAGTCACATAGAACAAAATAAGCTATGGTTGCTAGCGAACTATGCCAAAAAATATGCCGCATTTTGTTTATTCGGGGAAAAGTCCATAGAAAAGGGGCTAGAGAGTGTAGCTGTTTTGAACCGGTTTCCATTGCAATAAAATCTCGAAATTTTGCCTGCATCTAAGTTGAAGCCTTGGCTACATGATGCAAAAAACCGCATTGAAATCTGAGCTTTGGATCGAGAGTTATTATCGCGTAAAGCCCCGGAGTATATCATGGGACACCCTGTACATGTGTATGTACTATGATTGTACTTACGCAAGCACGTACGTCGCATTAAAATAAGCTTAGGTAACTGCTCTTCCATGCAAAAGGGTTCACCGCTGTCTGCCAGTAACCTGTCATTCTGTCCGTTGTTCTTGCATATCTGCATCTCTCTGATTCCATGGCAAATTCGCCAGTGCAGGAATTAGTTCTTCATAAATTCTGACACCATCCAGAAAGACGTTTTCGCTGATGTGTTCATTGTGGTCGTGCAACAACGGAGCAGTGTGGATCATGGGGCTGAGGTGAAGAGCTGGATAGCCCAACTGCAGCCAAAATTGTAGCTGGTATTTTAGCTACCAGTCGAGGTATGTAGAACAACTACTATGTATGCAATCAGAATCAGATACAGTAAGCGTGTACTGTAACCTTGCGCAAAAAGCGGGAATCCGTGCCACCGCCAAGCATTGACTGTGTATATTTCAAGCCTCTGAAAACATCGACACTTTTGTTCCAGGGCAAAGCTAAGATTATATTGTACAAACTGTGCCTTACTTACAACATCGTACGTACGTTTTATGTAAGGCCACAGTTTGTACCATAAGTACGTCGTACACGTATTGTACGTATGTGTGTACAATTTGTCAAAGACTGATTTCATTGCCATCCACCAGGCGTTGCTCTCGTCCATAGGAGTCACACCTCTCAACGTATATTTCTAAACAAAACAGGCCTATGTATGTACGTAAATACGTATGTACATTCTATGTATATCGGAATTATCACACACAAAGCACTGTATGCTGGCTAGCTGCTTAGCAAAATATGTACTAAGCTGTCCTGTGTCGTACCCATGGTAAATATTCGAACGACACGTCAGGACCAGCTTCTTTCATCCAAGTGTGCAGCTGGGCCTCAAAAGCCTTCAATCAAACACAAAATCAAAAATTAAAGGAGAATTGAGTTCTAAAATCATGTTTCAACTCTCAAAAATATAAATAAAATATCAAATAAAGTTATGCTTAGCTAAATCCGCATTGTGAGATTTTCCCACTTCAAAATCCGTGTCCGGCGGTAATCGAATGTCAAATTCTAAAAAAAATTGTTTCAAAGCCATTATTTTTTAATATTATATCATATTATGTGGTGTACGCTGCAGAGCAAAAAGCACAAACATACGTACTGTACGTGTACATCACTTACCGGCAGTCATTTCAGCCGGTACAACATTGATTTGCACGCCGCCCTGCAAAAACCTCAAATGATGAAATACGACGTAGATACAGTACATTACATACTTCATGCATCTGGCTCCACAATATTGCGTAAAGAGACAGTTTGAAACCTCAATTTTGGTCAGGTTGACTGTGATGACTTGTCCTAGAGCATCTCCGGGAAATTGTCGCATTTTATCCCTTTCCTCTTGTCGAAAATCGAGAAAGCAGTTGATAATTTTGCGCTAAATAAAAAGTAAATTCTTGACAAAAATTGAATGCAGATGAATAGTGTCCAATATACCATACCTACAGTATAGCTTTTTCTGTTGTGCTTGCGTACCATCTTTTCTGCAGCAGTATTTTCAACAAATTTCGAGCCATGGCCAGGGTTGCCTTTACATTTGACTCTTATCGCTGCAATGGTAAACACAAACAGCCATGCACTCACAGTAACATTTGTCACTTTCAAAAACATGATCTAATGATAACATCCTTTACGCCAAGAACACCGCTCTCCGTTGTAGATTCTATATGTGTCATCAGGCCAGGGAACTCCTGGAAAAGGATAAGAATTTTCATTACGTAATTACGTACACAATACTCGCAATAAAGTTACTTGATAACAAAAATTAGTAGTATTGACATTGAGGTGAAAAATGAGTTTTTGCGAATGACAAAACCGTTGACCTTCATCAAGAACAAATCCAACCCGCATTTCTCTGAGAACTGGATGATGCACAAATTTTTCCATTCCATCATGGCCTCCGATTTCTTCGTCTTAAAAGTGACATAAAATATAATTATCCATAAAAGTACTCCATATGACTAGCATAATAAAAATGCTCTACCTGGCCCATAAACTAAATGCACAGTCCTTTGCATTTGCACATGTTTCCGCTTCAGTTGACGAATCGCTTCAAAATACCTTTTCGAAGTAAAGAAAATTTTGCATAAAAATAATAATATATCATAATTAATTGGGGTATAACAGGCTTACTGTATTCCCACAGATTTCATATCTTGAGTACCCCTTCCATAAATGATGCCATTCTCATCTTTGACAGCTGCAAAAGGATCGTGCTTCCAAAATTCCTATAAAACAAACGCTGAAGGGCGATTGATGACGCAGGAGTTATGCAATTAAAAAAAATTTACATATGAAATGTGAAAGAATATTATTACAGGATAAACTGGCACAACATCAGTATGAGAGTAGAGGAAAAGACTGGAAAGACTTGGATTGAGACCAGGAACTGTCAAAATTACCACAGGCTTTCCTTGAACGGGCTACACAAAACATGGCGACAATTCAAACAAAAAAGTATGTCGTGCCATGTCCATATGCAACAAAACGCAGTAAGTATATATAGTATATGTAGTATACGTGTGTGTTACGTGTTATGTACGTACATAATACATACCTCAACAACTTTCGACAATATGCCGATTTCAGCAGCTAATTCCTTCAAAAATTTTGTGCAGGTTTCTGAAAATCAGAAAAGCACTGATAATCAAATATGGCGCTTATACTGATACTTGTCGACGCGGCCTGTGTTACCGTAATCCGGATCTGGATGCACCGTCTTAATTCGAAGATATTTCCGAAACGTCGTCACGCTGATATCTTCATCTTCAGCAGGCATCGAAGTCGAAACAGATGTAGGCATCCTTTTTACAGTAGTTTTCTACAGAACTTCTTCCTGTGCTAGCTTGTCTTGCCAATTTTCAAAAATCAAAAAATAAATTTTGCAATGTCTGAAAATTTGGATGCACTTTCTTCAAACGCGCATACAGTTTGTCCTAAAATAATTCAGATAAACACCGACAATTGAAGTTTCTGTCAACGCCAGGTAACTTACACTGAAGAAAATGATTGGGTGGTCTTAAAGTAAACCAATGTAAACTCGTTCTCGTTCGTAATGCTCTCAGTATGTACGGATGAAATCAAACAAACTCGTCAACCTTTTGTGCGCTTTCGGTAGACTACTGCTGCTAATTTCGACAGTAAGATTACATATTGAGAATGAATTACCAAGAATTACGAATAATTAAGAAGAAGAAGAATTAAGAATAAAGAAGTTAATTAACAATTAAGAATTCGCACAAAAATGCGTGTGGGTGAAATGTGATTAGAACAACTTTACAACCGCTTTACGCAAATCAACGGAACTGACAAAACTAATCATGAGCACAACACGTTCTACATAGGTACAATTTTGTACTAAAATAAATAATCGACGCGGCGGACGTATATTTCACAAAATAAAAAAAATATTTTACACCTTTTCGAACTAAACTGAGCCAAACTTGCGTAGCAGGTAGGCAAAAGTCGCTTACTACATCAGCCATCAGCATAGGGTACACTACAGTACGGATGAGCACAAAATGCACGCAACGCACGCATGCATAACATGAGAAAAAGGGTATCGTCGCGTCGTTAGACCCAATTGTGCGTTCGGCCCAACTGTTGTTATTGGGCGTTAAGCCCAAAAAACTTGAATTGGGTCTACCGACTCAAAGCTGTGCGACGATAGACCCAACTATGTGGGGCGTTAGGCCCAATCAAGTTTCTCTGGTTTGTAGGGCGTTACACCCAACCCTACTGTGGAAGGGCGTTAGGCCCAATCAAGGTGTTATCGTTATGGCCATAGATAGGAAGATAGGAAGTTACGATTGACGAAGATAGTCAAACCAACTTATCTGAGAGCTGTGAGAATCTGAGTATAGAGAGCCGGACAGGGGTCAGTATTCAGTGGGTGGGGCGAATACAGGAATCGATACCCTAGGTGTTGCTTGTTCTCACACAAAAAACCGCATTTTGAAATGCGAGTTTTGAAATGCGTTTTTTTGTGTTAGAACAAGCAACACCTGTATCGATTCCTATATTCGCCCCACCCGCTGAATATTGAGCCCGTCCACGAAGATTGCACAGCTGTCAGATGAATCTGCGTATCGTTACAGTGATGGAAGATAGGGGACCAAAATGACCATTACCAGGGAGAGCCCTCTGCTTCTTACACGAATTCAGTTGTAGTACACACTGCCATTCTTAGACCACTTTTCCACAAACTCAAGCACAGCGCCTGGTCTTAGCTTACTAGGATAGTGCACCCAGTGGTACTGTAATGTATTGTGATGGTTACTGTGTTAGGGTCTAACGCTCAGCCGGGTTTTCTGTTGGGTGGAATGACGCACCCTCACAGTTGGGTCTAACGCCCAGCCGGTTTTCTATTGGGCCCAACGACGCTTTTTGTTTGGCCGAACGCCCCTTTTTCAATTGAGTGCATCGACGCTGCCAGTTGGGCCTAACGCCCAAAATTGGGCCCAACGCACAGTTGGGTCTAACGACACCCAATCGAGAAAAAGGACAAAGCCTAGCGAGCGGATATTGATCAAAGATCATGAACGTCAAACATATCTTTTTCAGCCAGCTGCTCTTCCAACATTCGAATTCGACGCTCATGTCGACGAACGACGGCTTTCAGCTTCTGAATGTCAGCAAACATCTCCTCCATGCTCATCTGGAACAGGTACATACATAGACTTCGTAGTAGTTAGTTTGTTGTGTGATTCAGCGCTACGTATACAATCTTTCGCTCAGCTAAAGGGCGAGATTTCACTCGCGCAAGTGCGTAGCTCAGTTGTATTTACACGGCAACGAGCCGGCGAGCGGCCATGGGTTCGAGTCCTTCCCAACATGGCGTGAAATACAGTATTCCTGCCGTCCACTGCTGCTTCGTGTAGAGAATAAAATTTTAGCCTGTGTCCACCCAAACAATCGCCAATTTTTGACGTTTCCTTTCCTTTATTCCCACCTCTTGTCCATTCATGACAGATCTTGCGGCCAGGAGGGAAGGAGGATGCGAATGCGAATGGCCTTGAGCCGCCCCGGGCCTTCCAGCTCCAGGATGATGATAGGCCTGGTGCTGGGAATAGGTCATTCCAGCCTGCTGGGACTGCGCAGACGGGCCTGATGCTGGATTTGCATAGTCGCTGTAGTTACTCTGGCGGGAGCTGGCGCCGCTGGATCGACTCGCGGCGGCGGCGTTAACTTCTGCGGCGGCGCGCGGGGAGCCGTCCGCGAATGCCTCGCGAGCAGCTTTGAAGCTCGTGCCCCGTTCCACCACCGAAGAGGCCGTGACTTGAACGCCCTGCGGCCGAGGAGGAGCGCCGCCCGTCCCACGCCCACCCGCAGGAGAGGACGACGTCGCAGGAGCCGCTGGAAAAAGAAACAAAGGCGAGCATTCTATGCATGCGTATTTGCTGTACTTACGCCTGGGCCCGTTCATCGTAATTTCAACAGCAACATCAACACTTCTGCCTAAGACTCAATTAACCAGCTCCGATATGCCCTGGCCCGCTCAGCCCGCGGGCCGCCCGCGGGCCGCCCTCGGGCCACCCGGAATTGAAAGGAAGCGCCGGCAGAAACAGGAAAAAATTATTCATTCGATTCTTGACGTTTCAGGCAGCCTGCGGGCGGCCCGCGGGCGGCCCGAGGGCGGTCCGCGGGCTGAGCGGGCCAGGGCATATCGGAGCTGGTTAAGACATGAGAGCACAAGAGAAGCAGTTTGAAAAATTGGGCAGCCAGTGCGTGAGTCGAACACGCAGCGCAGTACGGGATTACGCCCCTCTTAGCGCACGACCCCATCTGACTGCACAGCTCAATTTCTCAAACTCCCACTCTTGTACGTCGTCACTGGGCTTGAACACGCTCATTGATTGACCGCACAGACTTGCGGTACTTTTTGTCTGCCCGCGACAGAAACTTGTCGCTGGATGGCAGACGAAGACTCACTTGGAGCGGCGGATGGCGCAGCTGGGCCTTCGAACTTTTCGAAACTGGAGCTGGATTGTTTCCTCAGCTCCTTGAGAGCCTCAGCCGCCTTGGACGGAGTCGGGGATCTGGGACTGGCGTCCACGCTCGCAGACAGAGCAGACGAGGACTGCAGACTGCTTGAAGCAGTAGACAGCACGGAAGGGGACTTCTGAGGGGGTGAAGTAGTATTAGAAGCTGCAGCTGCAGATAATGCTGCAGAGGAAGAGGAAGCTGCAGGAATATCTGCTTCTGCTTGCGCCGTTGGGACAAGCTGGGTAAGGATGTTGGCTTTCTTGGCGCCAGCGGCCCCACCCTTGGCACCGGCTCCGCCCGCGCCGGGAGGGCGAATTATGCCGTCCGTGGCCACGATTTGAGCAGGCGCCAGAGAAATCTGAAAAAAGTGGGCATATTAGTGTACATATGGAAATTCAGGTCACCCACCTAATCTCCAGCTGCGTAGGCAGCCAAGCACTATTCGCTGCTTACGATAAGAATTTATTGCGTTTGAGTAAAAACACAATATGGAACGGAACTATACATAGCTTTACCAGAACAGGGTCCGCATCCTGACCATTGACCCATTCCTCCGCGGAAATGGCGGCACTCATGCCTTGAGTGTCCGGATACAGATCCTCTTGAAAGAGCTCCGACTTGCGAGGCACGAAAAACTGCAGCACCTCAACCAGACCCTTATTGGTGCATTTGTAAATCCTGTATGGAGGCAACATTTTGGGTAAAAGCAGTTAGCAATAGTATGTACATACCTATGTATGTACATGCATACTATACTAGGGTTATGTACGTATGTACGGTGCTGTGCATACTGCATATTGTACCTGGCAATCTCGTTGTCTTTTACACTTAACCCGCGCTTCGGCATGAAAGCTAAACCCCTTTGTGGTTCCGGCGAACTGTAAGTATTGATGTAATGAACAAAAGGAGGGTCTTTATTGATCTCGTAGTATCGAATATTGCTATCGCCCTGAAATATTTTCAGTTCTATAGCATCGTCATGTAACGCCTAAGTGCACATACCAACCAAAGCACTAAAGATGTAGTACTAGTATTTTGATATTGCTTACTTTTCCACACAAATACACCAAGCCTGTGTCAGGATCATACAGGGGGAATAGCACGCCGTTGCTTGTATCCAATTCTTCTTGGATGATTGGCTCCTCTAAGGCTTCCTGAAATAACCAAGCTGACTTCCCACATTCATTTGTTTGGCTGGAAAGTGGTCGGGCTCATGATGAGATGAGACGTAAAACATTCGATGGAAGGTTCTCGGTCACTTCGTTGCGGTTTTTTTCGTTGCGGACATTTTGTTGCGGACCTTTCGTTGCCGCGGTCACTTCGTTGCGAGAACTTTCGTTGCGGTCACTTCGTTGCGGTTTTTTCGTTGCGGGCATTTCGTTGTGGCCGTCCTCTGGTCATTTGTTTGCGAGAACTTTCGTTGCTGGTCATTTTGTTGATTTATCTGTCATTTTGATGTCCTAAGCCTAAGCCTAAGCCTAAGCCTGCAACGAAATGAACGGCAACGAAAGTACTCGCAACGAAATGACCAGAGGATGGCCGCAACGAAATGTCCGCAACGAAAAAAACCGCAACGAAGTGACCGCAACGAAAGTTCTCGCAACGAAGTGATCACCGCCGCAACGAAGTGACCGCAACGAAGTGACCGCAACGAAGTGACCGGCAACGAAAGTGACCGTATCCCTCGATGGAATGTGATGTTTCATTTCTATGTTATTTTAGAGTTTTGCAAAGTGTGGTTTAAAAAACGTGTACCTCATCCCGAAGGGTGTACATGCGTTCACTGCGCTTGGTGAAGCCTGTCGACAAGATGCGGCCATCTCTCAAGTACTGAGCTCTCTGAGGTTTCACACCCTCATGTCCTTGGCCTTGCTAAAAAAACCCCACATCTATGCATCTACCCGAATCTAAAGTAGAGTAGGGCCTTAACTTTGGCAGGTATCACACCTGAAGAATACGGCCAGTCCTGGGATCGATAACTCGAATCTTCTTGTCCTTGCACGTGGTCACGATTTTGCTGCCGTTAAAATTCCAGCTGATGGACCAGATCAGATCCGGATGACCAGCGATCTCGATTAAGGCCTCACCGGACCCGACGTTCCAAATAAATATTTTTAAATCGGCGGCTAAAATTCAGAAGTAATGTAATAATTAGGTAGCCGCATAATTTGTACAATACAATATGTACAAGGGCAGGGGAAGGCGTTCATGCCTGCAGTGAGCAAAACGTTGCTTGCTGAAGGATGCCAGAGAACGGTGGTCACTCGTCGTTGATGACCCAAAAGCTCCACAAGAGGCTCCTTCAGTGGTTTTCGCAATCCATGCTCGGGAATCTTGAAAAGAAAAAGATCATGGTACATGTAATAGCACCAGCGAAATATGGCTCATGCTTCATCAAGTGAGCCCGTACGTACTATAGTTCAGCAACTACATACACAGCTCTGAGCAAGACCAATGCAACAGTATACTACAACAGTACGGTACATACATCCTGTACCTGCCAAACTTTCACAGTGCAATCTTCAGAGCAGCTTGCAATCACATGGTCATTGAAGGGGCACCAAGCTACTTCAAGGCATGGAGCTTTGTGAGCGTCAACCATGGGGTAGTCCTTCTCTACTCTACCCGTCTGCAAAAATATCAGCGAAGGTACTGTAAGCAAAGATAACCGAGTTACTGTACCAAAGGCTCCATAAGCCGTAAGGTTGAGTTTTCTTTTTTTTACCTTGCTCAGAGGAATCACAATAAATGGTCCACCGGAACCTTCGGTAATGACGGCGAGAAATTTCGGATTAACGGCGCAGAAGAGCGCGTCCCATGCGATTTTCGTGATGCGCACATCTTGCACGCAGAACTCGTGCTTCAACGGCTTGCAGAAGACGTGTCGAAATTTACTTTGGCGAACGAATTGCATTTTTTTTACATCAGAAATCGGGCAGGAAGCGAAAATCTCTGGCCGAGCCGCACCTTTATTGGGATTGCCTTATTTTTTCTTCAATTCAAGCACTGAAGCGAATTACGAATTGATTTTCGTCCCCTTTGGTCCGTAAAATGGCGTTGACTCGGCGGCAATTGGCGTCGATTCAATGTATGTGTAGCCGTGCAGTGCCGAGTGCCGACTAAATAAAATCGGCTGAGTCAACGGTTAATGTTTTATTTTTAAAACAAACATCTCAGAACGCAGTCATCGTCAGGCGAATTCAGGTTGCAGGGTGTTGCCGGAGAGAGGTGCGCACACTCTTCGCTCCATCTCTTTCTCTATCGATTCGAAATTGTATTGCAAAAGCTTGCTTGTTCCGTGTATTAGCGTATGCTACGTAGCTTCGGTACATATCTACGTACGTACGTACGCATAAGCAGCTGCTGTGTGCAGAATGAGTAAAGATCGGCGGAGCCAAACGCTCTTCGAAAGCACCAAGCTAACCTCGATCCTGAGCAGCGCTGTGCTGCTGGAAAATTTTTCGCAAGGGAGTGTAAACAATATAATAGTATTCTACGGCGCAGCAGCAGAGCAAAAGCGCTGCATCGCAGTTTTATAGCGCCAGCCGCCATTGTGCTGGTGTACGTATAACTGTAGTATGTACGTACGATGCAACAGGGAGCCGTTTATTACGGTATACTTTTCGGAACACATCATCAGTTTCTCAGAAAGAAAAGAAGAGAGACAGGAGAAAGAACAGCCAAAACAATGATGTGCCAGCAGTTGTTTAGAAATAAAAATCTAATATCGAAAAGTACTGGACACGGTTTATTAGGATCATAATTGCACACAAGTATTACATTTCAGCCACGTACACTACAGAACGTATGCATGTACGGTATGTACATTCGACGTGTGTACGTTACAATTCATCAAACAAAAGGAAGATAACAAATGCTTGCACCATGGCTAAACATAGTATTATAAAATGCAGGGGCAGGTAATGCACAGAACCTTGGAAGTGAATAATTTGCAGGCAAGGTAGCCTCGGCCGCTTTTAGGTATATTCACATATTGCTGCTGATAATACTGCCAGTACCTCATGAAGAAAACCAACACAAGCGAATAAGAATCATGTAAATACCAAGATATACACCTCCACCAAAAATGTACAGCAACACAGCCCTACTCAGAGCAATGCAATGTTCGTACCTACGTACGTATGAACAGTATGAAATGAATGAATAAGCACTCAAGACATGAGATGCTGTACTAAGAATACGAAAGGTACGCAAAGGCAAGAATCTATAAATTCTTGGTAAAAGGATGAGAGGAGATGCAAGTACACATGTATTTTACGACATTACTAAGAATTAAATTTAAAAACTGCTACCTCGTACATGCAAACCAACCAGGAATGAATGACTTTGTGCAAATACAGTTCTAATCTTGAAGCAACTTGTAACAGGGATGAGCAAATAAGCAACCAACAAGAGTGCTAAAAATAACTCCGTGAATCATGGGCAAACAGAACAAGCAGCACTCTACTGTATGAACAGAAAAATTAGGCTCGAATTGTTATAGTGAATGAACAAAAGCACCACCAAACCCCAGTCCTCCTATGTAGTAATAGATTGCAACACAAACTGCGACATCGCCAACTATAAGACGAGAGTATTGCGAAAATATGGTACGGTAGGAAAGTCATGTGTGCTACCTGGGTACTTACAGACCTTGAACGAGCGCCAATAAACATACATGCAACATGAACAACCACAGCGCAGCGTACAAATATAGAGTGTTCCAAAATAAACTCACCGGATGTTTGTGCCTCTCATTCATCAGCGGAGCGTTCGATTTCAGTGGGCTCTTTTGTAGTTTGTAGCTAAGGCTTCAAAGTTTATGCAGGTAAAATTTCAGCCATGTACTCCTTCTATCAAGGAAGTTATGAAAGCTCAAACTTTTGGACACAAAAATTCACGTTTTTTTCACAATGGGGCTAAACCCGGGTTTTAAGGACGAAGTTAGCACTCCACGGATGAGTTTCTTCAATTTTCTTCACAATGGCGCAGTACATTTGGTTCTGCCGCGTCCTTCATGGGATATTGAATAGGATTTGAAGATGTATTTGCTTTTGGATGGTAGAATATGCTCTTTATTGTGGTAAAATATAAGGCAAATCCTCGATTTCTGCGGTCATCCTTTCTGAGTTGTTTTGAGCCACTTCCTGTTGCCCTAGAAAGTTGAAATTTTGCATGCATAAACTTTGAAGCCTTGGCCACTAATTGCAAAAGACCGCATTTGAAAATGACACCCCACTGTGGAGATAGAGACACAAACAGCCGGTGAGTATATTATGGAACACCCTGTACAATAACATGCAGATATACAATAATTTCGTTCGCAGTTTGCTGCACAGAGACTTAATAGTAGCGTACCGTGGGGTAAAACCGGACAGAAAAAAGTCGGACATCAAGCCTATTGGGACCTGTGCACGTACACTCACTCACTCAGTACTCAGCAGTTCAGATAATGCGCAAGAGACCAGACGTCAGAAAACTGTCCGGATTTACCCCGCAGCAAGTACCTTAGCCACAGTACCTGGGAACCCTAGCTACTTGTTCTTCTTGTGCTTCTTTCCTGTGTTGTTGACGCTGAGCTGTTGGTTTTGTTGTTCCAGCATAGATAGCTCCATATCAGCCCGTTGTATCTGTTCGCTCAAACGTTGCAGCTCATCGTCATGTTGGCGTTTCTGCTCCAGGAATCGAGCTCGAATCTACAACAACATACACACTCAAACCGCATAAAATGGGGGAGGCCAGGGATCGAACCGCTTTGTTCCTCAGGGGTTGAACTGCCACTGAGCTACGAGGACGGACAGGAATACGTAGAGGTGTGTGTAAGCGTAAACCAAAATTGTCTCACAAATGCATGCACGAGGGGGCACGAGGAGAGAATCGAACCACTCTATTCATCAGGGCAAACTGCAGCTGAGCTACGAGGTCGGATAGGGATAGAGGAGTAAAGACATGATAACAATGACTATCCTACGCACCTGTTCCTCTCTGACTTTCATCTCCTTCTCCTTCGATTCCACTCGAGCAATAAATCCTTCCTTCATCTCTGCCTCTCGTTTCTGCATGCTCTGTCGATGCTGTACCAACCGCTACAACACCACAAGCAAAATGAGACTGAGAATAGTCTGACGTGCATATCTTTGGGAACGTATCGCACCGACCTCTTTGAATGCTTCTCCCATGTTCGGTCCAAGTTCTCCGTCCTTGATTCCCATTTCCGCCAGTCTGCAATCAAAACTTTACGTATTTTTATTAGTGGCATCCGGTGATAATGGCAATCACCGTTCGTCTTCGGTTGGTCTCGAAACCACTGTGAGACCGTGGCACAGAGACAGAACCTACCTTGCTTTCCGATAAGATTCGTACAAGTGCGCGTGTGTTTTCTCTCGCAAATCTTCCACATTCTGACGTAGTAGAGCTTCACGTAGCTTGATAAAGTCGCAGTGCTCTTCGTTCTCCACTGAAAAAAACTAATGTATCTTCACCCACATACACTTGGTTGGTACCATTACATGTTGTACAAGTACGTGAAGTACGGGTGTAGAGTAGAATACAAATCACATTAGCAGTGTACCGATTACCGAATGAATGTAGGTGTATGTCCAGTACATACGTACCTTCCACAATACCCCAGGGGTACTGACGAGCCCTGATTTTCTTCCCGCCTCTCTGCACAAAATCAATCGAGCCAACCACAGCGAACGGAACCGAAGACTGCAACGAAAAGGATCAACATTGAAACATTTTTTATGCGCAGGTATTGATTATTGCCTGATGCTTTGATTGATCACAGTAACATGCATGCATAGTACTGTACATACGTTGAGCGGAGCATTGATGGCTCTGATGGTTTCGTCGTCCTCTGGGAAGCGATAGATCTCGATGCCATTGGTCTTCAATTCACTGAGAATCTACAACGAAGATCAACGTGATACAGCCACAGTCCCAAGTGGCACAATTACTTCAACCTGAAGTAACATTTTCTTCTGTGTGGTACGTGGTACGCATCTATATGTAGGCCTATAGTACGTACGCATGCATACCACAAGACATGACAGCGATGTTTTTCGTTCGCTTAACCCATCCAGACCCGAATACCAACGTCTCAAATCTCAAATGTCGAGCTCAAATGAGTCGTACGAAAAGTTTGCAAATGCAGCAGCAGCGTCAGTTTAGCAGCTTTTGACCTCAACTCTCAGTCGGTTGGCGCTTTTTGGGCTGGGTTAACCGACCATACTGCCTCTACATAACATACCTTGACTTTGAACCTCTTGAGCTCATCCTTGGAGGTGGTGTCAGCTTTTGCGATCACTGGAATCACATTCGTGATCTTCGCCAACTCACGCATGGTCACTACGTCAAGCGCCTTCAAGCTAAAACAGAAAAGAAACTTAGTAGCATGCCTTACAAAACCCCTCTGAAGCTACAGTGAGCGCGGTACATACACTGTGAGCTTATCTTTGCGCAAAAAGCATATGCTCCCTGTTACAGTTGTTACTCATGATGTTGTTTGTTAGTACGCAACAGCTTTACGAGACAGTGTACCGCAGAAAAACGCGTAAATCAAACGCCCCCTCCTAGGTGCAGTATCAAAGTCTGTAGTACGCCATTTGTACGCTCATTCGTTGCGTACATACAGTATGTACAACTCGCTAACCAAACTGTCTTGTTTATTGTAAACACTTTTTGTTGCCGCTTAAGATTGAAAGTTAGAAAGTTCAGCCCCAAAATGATTTTATGGTGTTATGACTAGGTGTAATATACAGTATATGTAGCATAGGTAGGTAGAGTGCGGACAGAACGTAAGCAAACACATTAGTAAAGCAAGCTCATGTGATGGGCTGGCCTAAAGGTGTTGCATGCATGCATACTACTCGTGCCAAACCTTCCCACACTCCTGCAAAGCAAAGTAAAGTACACATACGTTCTGCACGCACACTACTTAACTTGGTTACTACTGTAAGCACAGATGCTTGCAGCTATACGAATCTGCAGTAACAGTTGGTCCACTGGGAGCGTATGGAGATTCAAAATTGCGGAAATATTTTCGCCTTTAAACTACTGTATGAGCACGTCGTTATATTCCTCATAAATCTCCACATTCTCTCAGCGTACCAAGAATATATACATACGGTTTGTTCAGCGAGAGTTGTCTTTGGACCTTGCCCGTGCAGCTCTAATTGGACTCCAATATGTGTAACTGGCGCAACACGGGCAAAGGTCCATGAAGGCAACACTCGCTGAAAGTACTCATACTGTATGTAGTTACCCGTGTCCAGTGGGCGAGATGAAGTAGAGGCAAACGTGAACGCGCGTATCTCTGAACATGGCCAGTTGACGCCGCACCTTCAGCTCTTCTTGCAGATAATTCTCAAACTGCTTATTGATAAATTCCACGATAACTTTGGCGCTGCAAAAACAACATACCATACCACCAAGATAGTATAGTGCAACAGGCTACCTTTTATCTTGGTAGGACACAGCAAGAGCACACCACTACCAATAGAGTACGTATGTACGCACGTAGCTTAAATATACACCTGTTTTCTTTGTCCAATTGGTCGCCAAAGCCGGCCGTTTCCACAATTGTCAGAGACAAATTCACACCGGATTCATTGATATCTGAAGAAATAGTAAAGTAATGCGATGCCAAATTCACATTGGCTGCACAACAGGCTTTACTTCCCTCATTCCCTTGCATTGCACCTACAGTACGTAGTTATTTTCCTATATGAACACCAGTGAAAGGTGACACTAAAAAAAGATCCCCGTGCTGCACTCTGCTTGTACGTCTGATGGCTCATTCACATCGTAGGCATGCGCTGGGCGCACGCTCGGCGTGTCCACCATGGCTTGGCGTATGCAAAGGCGTGGATGCGCCGGGCGAATTTCTCCTCAATGTGAACGAGCCTTGATTCGCCCCTGCTGAGCGAAGATAGTTAGGCCCAACTATCCCTCTCCCCCTGATCCGAATTACCCCGCGCTACCCTGAATACCGTATGTTTTGGCGCGCAATTCCACCGTCTTGAGTTCGTAGGAGCAGGGTTGGAAGTCGAGTGGCATGTTGAAGAGAGATTCCATGAGCGTGGACTTGCCGATCCCTGTCTCGCCCACGCACAACACGTTGAACATGAAACCGCCCGCCTTCGCCTTACGCACCAGCTGGTCGGGTAAACTGCAAGAACACACCGTAAACGCCACTAAGGAAGTAGGAAGCAGAAAATAGCTGCACTCTAAAAGAACATATTGGGTAAAAACAAACCTGACAGCAAGCAATTCTGAATCTAGAGCGTACGGCGACAAACGAAACACGTCCTCACTTTGCGACGAACTCGTTTTGCCTTGCGTGGAATCAAAAAGATCCTCGCCTTATGGCCCCCGTTCACATCGCAAAAGTAAATATGCCGGGCGTACGCCGAGCGTGGCCACGGTTGTCCATGCCTTTGCATTGTGCCGAGCCAGGAACACGCTCGGTGTACGTCTCCGCTATGAATGGGCCATTAGTCCTTCCAGTCTGTCCAGCCACACTATGGATTATTTGCCCCGCACAATCATCACATCTCCATCATACCTGTCAAATCCCACGTGGTCAGTCAGTTCCACGGTCCGTATATCTCTAGGAGGGGGTGGAGGTTTGCTCTTAAAGGCAGGCGGTGGGCCATTGGCCATGTGTTGGTGCAGTAGGGGTTGTTGAGAGCTGGGTACTGGAGGCAAGGCGCTGCTGTTGCTTAGGGAAGAGGAAGGCAGCTTGCTGGCAGCTATGGGTGTGAAAGATGGCGTCACTGTGGAAGAAGCAGAAGACATGATTTTGGCGGGTGGAATGGGTGGGGCCTAAACAAAAAAGAATATGCACACTACACTGAACTGACAGAAGCGGACGTTGTAGTGTGAAATCAGAAGAGGGATTATTGCCAGATCTGCCAGGAAATCGAACCCTGGACCGCTCGCGTTTCATTCAGGCGACCCGCGCTCTAACCACTGAACTACTACTATAGTGGAGAGACTTGGATGACCTAGCCTTCTTGGATGATGTTCGGCCTCACAAAATAACGTTCGATTCGCATAAAAGCTTGGGAAACTCTTCATCACTTTGTTTCCGGGCAAAATAATTATTTTTGACATGGATTTCGCTCACATATGGGAGTAAGGTAGCATTTTAGTAGGTCAAAACAAAACTTGGATACCCAGCTTGTTCGCAACTATTACGGAAATGGACATCGCGCCTATGATCTTGTAATATTATAGGGTAAAGTGGGGTAAACCCGGCCACCTACGCGCTTTTTAACACCAAATAGCTCACTTGAAAGAGGAGAGTTCAAGGAATCGAACTTGAAATAATACTGGTCTCCATCGGTTGCTAAGATATGCAGCCCTGAGATAGGCGGTTGGGCTTTCCTTTGGCCGGGTTTACCCCATAGTACCCTAAACCTCCAAAAAGCTTCAAGCCTCCAACTAAGAGATTGACGGACAACTTGTAGGTTTCTAAAAACGATTTTAGATAAGGTAGTAAAATCCGAAAAGTAAAGAAACTTGTGTTTATTGTTTACTTACCTTTCCCCCAACAGGCGTTTGTACAGTGGTCGTGCACTCAGACATATCTATTTCTATTTGCCTTCAGCTGAATCGTTTCATATAGCGCCGTGTACAATAACAAGTCAAGCTACAGTAGAGCCGTAGAGCTATGAATAGTTACAAGAACGGTGAGCGCAAAGCGAAGCGAACGTGAAAATCAAGTGATTCATCGCGATTTGTCACGCATACCATCATGCTCAATTCACATAAAACGGCTTCAGTTGGTAAGTTTTTCATTCGAATATAACAAAGACCATTATGCATAACGAACGGAACGCTCTCAGACAGAAAACGGAGTTTGCCCTACGCCGAAAATTACACACACTTTATTATGTGAACCGAGCATAAGCGCAACCAAAACCGTTGCCTTACCACGAGAGGTTTCTTGGATTCAGATATGGCCGCCATGGTTCACCTGATTGTCCAGCAGGAATAAGACCTATGCTGCTGCTTTGATCTTTCCGCTTTTCCTGTTTCCTGATTCCTCTTGAATCTGCTTATATCTGTTTTTTATGCAGGATTATGATGATCAGATTATGTATTCATTATATTTATAATTTATTTTTATTTATTATTTTTTGTTTTTATATTTTTGTCGTATTTTTCGCTATGTGGTATTTGCTATTGCAATATTATAGACAAAAGACGCAAGCCCAGATACAGTACTTGTCTCAGTGCATTCAAGCAGAACGGAAGCAGCATCGAGACCGACCCTCCCTCCACAAAGAGCGAATTAGCACACTAATGGCTGTCGCATCGATTTCAAATAAATATGCAACAGTCAGTGCTACGATTCCATGTCAAGCGTGAACTGATTTGCATTCAGGGGCTTCAAATTCCAAGAAGCTCAGAAATACGAACAAAAGGCGCGAGTGCGACAAGTTTTTGCCACTGTCTTTTTTCCATATGCATGCATGGAACATCCTTGAAAAAGCTCAAAGCAAGCTTCATTCAAGCTTGAGAAATTATTTTCTCGTCCGTTTTTGCCCATAAAATTGTGCTGTCATGGCAGAACTAAACCCAACGGACAATCTTTGGTCGGAATTCCTGACAAAGCGATCGGAAAGTCGTATGGAGGAGGAAAATGCGTTGAAGAAGAAAAAGTTGGCCAAAAAAATGAAAAGGCTGGCTCGAAAGCGAAGTCGATCAAAGGATGGAAGAAAACGATCACGGTCGAGAAATCGTGGAGGTACCTACAATGTACATATAGCGACGCTTTTGTATGGTTGCGTTTATGGTTGCATTTGTGTGAAATGGATTTCCCTTGACTATTGCTTGGCTTATTGGGAGAATAATTTTCGGTATGGGTTGACAATAGTAGCGAATATTTTTAGAGAGACCGGTCACAAGTGAAGCAGCAACGTCTACCGACTTTCCAGTGCGTAGACCGAAATTGACAGACCGCGGAACAACACCCCCATCTCCTCCACCGAATGACACAAACCACATCGTGACTACAGGCAAGCGGAACAATGAACGTCAAAATTTTCATAACAACTGATTTGTGCATGCTTGCTTTAGCTCCAATAAAGCCCAAACCTATCACAAGTGACATGGCAACTTCGCCTCCCCCGATAGACGAAGATTCTCCAAGAATAAATAAGCCAACCAAGAAGAAGGTACCGCCGCCATTCTCTCGCCGCAGGTCAGTTCACGACGACTCCTCTTTCTCGGAATGTTCCGAAATTGACAGCGACGATGACGACGACAAACTTGTGGAAATTCGGGATCGAATAGCGAATGAGCCGGAAGAGGAAAGCCGACCGTTTACGCCAGTGACAAAGAAGAAGACTGGTCCATTAGCGTCGACGTTGGCAAACAAAAAGCAAGCTCCTCGAGCCGTGGGCGAGTTGTCGAACGAATCAGAGCTGGTGGAGAAATTCGGGCGATCAGTTTCGCTGAGATATCGAGCTCCACCAACCAATCACAGGCCAGCGAGCGGCGGCGGAGGTCCGAGATTGCAGAGGAGGGACAGTTACGATAAGCCTGCAGCTGGTAGAACCCAACAGAAAAGCGCAAACACTCCCAGTAGTCAGGCAATCGGACCCAGACTAACGAAAATTCGGTGATTCGGTGAAATTCGATTGCATAGGCGCTACAAATTTGGGATGATCACTGTATACAGGGTGTATCAGAATAAACTCACCGGGTCTTTGTGCTGATATCTCCACAGCGGAGTGTCATATTCAGATGCGGTTTTTTTGCTTTGAATAGCCAAGGCTTCAACGTTGGTGCAGCCAAAATTTTAGTGTCCTGGGTTGTCTTTTCATGGCGCTGTAAGCGGCCAAAGTTGCGGCACCTTTTTGGCGCTAAAGAGGCGGAGCAACGGATTTGCATTTTCGCTTTTTTCTCGCTCTTTCAAGTCTGTTCACCTTCCACGCTAACTTTTATGCATTTTTGAGCATCCTTGTCGAAGTTAGACGTCAGTTTGATCACCATGGCTTCAGCGTCCCAAGGAAAAGCTTGGATGACCAAATTTTGGCTGTAACACTGTTTGCCAAGTTTGAATCTGCAAGAGAAGTGGCACGGAGGTGGAAAAACTCCACCGAAAGTTGTGCTCCAGATAAAAACTGGGGAGAGGAAAACTGCGGAAGGAAAACTGAGGAGATAAACTGGGTTAGGTAAACTGGGGAGAGGAAACCTGGAGCCGATCTGTACCTGGCCGCCTGCAAGAATGTGTGAAAATTGACGCTTTGCAAATCCAGCCGTTTGAGCCGCTTCCTGTTGGCCTAGAAAGCTGAAATTTTGGCTGCATCAACGTTGAAGCCTTGGCTATTCAACGCAAAAAACCGTATTTGAATGTGACACTCCGGTGGGGAGATATTAGCACAAACACCTGGTGAGTTTATTCTGATACACCCTCTACAATGACAGTACCGTATTTTTGGGTGTATATCCCCCTGAGTATATCCCTTCCGTGTATAACCGCCATTGGCAAAACATAAATTTTGTCCTATGTATATCCCCCCTGGTGTATAACCCCCCCATGTACTGGAAGGTACCTAACCTACCTATGTAAGCTGGTCATTACTCCTACAACATGCTACCATGCCTATAAGCTTAGCTGAGCATGTCTTATACTAGAATAACCCTGTTTTAACCGCGATTATGCCCTACAACACGTACTTTTGACCTAAAAAACATCTCTACACACCTCTCACAAACAAAAATTTTGTCCCATGTATATCCCCCCCAGCCCCCCAGTGTATATCCCCCCCCCCCCCGGTATCGCGTCGTTAGACCCAACTTTGCGTTCGGCCCAACTTTGTTATTGGGCGTTAAGCCCAAAAAAACTTGAATTGGGTGTATCGACTCAGAGCTGTGCGACGATAGACCCAACTGTGTGGTGCGTTAGGCCCAATCAAGGTTTGTCTGGTTTGTAGGGCGTTACACCCAACCCTACTGTGGGAGGGCGTTAGGCCCAATCAAGTTTCTCAGGTTTATAGGGCAGGGCGTTAAACCCAACCCAATTGTGTGGGCGTTAAGCCCAATCAAGGTTATATGGATAGATGGGAAGTGTTACATTTCAAACGTTGATTTTTATAGTGTACAGCTTTATGAATCTTGAATCTTGATGCTGCTCACCGAATTTTGGAGCTGCTACTCCAGTGTTTTGGATCACCTCCCTGTTCTCGCGATCAAGCTGAGCAAGAGCATCAGATTCTGTCGTGACAGGGCAGAAATGGTTCCTCTGGGGCAGGTCTGGGTTCGTAGCGATTCTTCCATTAGTAACAGTGATAGAAGGTAGCGGACCAAGGTGACCATTACCAGGGAGAGCCCTATGCTTCTTACACAAATTACAGTTGTAGTACACAATGCCATTCTTAGACCACTTTTCCACAAACTCAAGCACAGCGCCTGGTCTTAGCCTACTAGGATAGTGCAGTCAGAGGTTTCTTTCCATACTTAGACTTAGCTAAGTAATCACCAACAGCACCATAGTCATCCATTTCAAACACACAAGGAAAGTCAGAGACAACTGATGATTCCTCAGTTACACTCTTCTTTTATACCGAGCTTAACCACCTAATTACCTTTGAAAACTTGCCTATCGCCTGTTTCCATTGCTTCAAGCACAGCAACAAAAGAACCCAAGTTGATGCCTTTGATGTGTGCTGTACTGTACGATGCTGCTATTGTGAACAAAAGAACCCAAGTTTATGTCTTTGATGTGCGCTGTACGAATTGTACTATTGTGATGGTTACTGTAGTAGGGTCTAACGCCCAGCCGGTTTTCTGTTGGGTGGAACGGCGCACCAACACAGTTGGGTCTAGCGCCCATCCAGTTTTCTGTTGGGTGGAAAGACGCACCCTCACAATTGGGTCCAACGCCCTGCCGGTTCTCTATTGGGCCCAACGTCGTTTTTTATTGGGCCGAACGCCCCTTTTTCAATTGGGCGCATCGACGCTGCCAGTTGGGCCCAACGCCCAAAGTTGGGCCTAACGCACAGTTGGGTCTAACGCAGTGTATAACCCCCCATCAGACCTCTCAATTTTTATGGGGCTATACACCCAAAAATATGGTATGTCAATACATACATTGCGTAGTATATAGGTACCCTACAAGGCTACAAGCTCAAGATGGCTGCAATGCTTATGGTTATTGTTATTTATTCTTCTGAACCTTTGAAAGGTTCTTGTATTTTTACAGTGAAATAACGAAAAGAGGAAGTGAAACACTATAGCCCAGCATAACTGTTTGCTCACTGGCTCGTTTTTTGAGCGATGGCATGCAATGCTTCCTTGTGGATCTGGATAATACAGTACAACGCACGACAGTGCATGTGCTCTCTATCGTCACAGTTGCTTTGCGTCGAAACAATTTTTAATAGCGCCTTGAGAAGATTGAAAAACAATGTGCACTTTCTCCGTCACGCCCAGAAGAAAATTACTAATTCATGAGGCGAAAGAAGTAGGAGGAGTAAAATAAATGAAACTTCTCGCTTGGAGGAAATCTAATCCTAAAAACTGATTCTATGTATTTTGCCCCCCCCACCCCCCCCCCCCCCCCCCCCCCGGTGGACGAGATTGACAAATTAGTCGCTTCTCATCTACTGACGCAGAAAATTGAAAAATGAAAAAAACAAGCTCCTTGTCGTCATTGAAAAAGAGACTCCTTGACGTTCACCCGTGACCTTATAACTAACATCATGAGATCCGTCATATGTCAGTTTAGGTGATCGCTCACTTTCTAGCTCGCTATTACCTACAACCTATTGTTAGATTTGAGTGAGAAGACAATAATGTGCTAAACTGTATAGTATATTAGGTCTACCTAGTTTTCTTAGGTTTAGCATTACCTCTGTTTCAGTCGATTTTTTAAAGACGCACCCCAGGGTCGGCTGTAGGTGAACTCACCCAGTCTCCTCCACCTTTAACAACACCCGTTATGGTGGGCCAGTCCAAAGGCACAACCAGGCACGAAGCCGAAAGCCATCAGCGACCGCTGCTCGGCGCACCATACTGCCGCTGGGGTTGCTAGTCGCTTTTATCCCACTTGGCGAGAGTGGGAACTCATAACGCAGAGGACGGCAGATTGGACGTTAGCCCGTCTTACCGTCAACGACCTTTCAGTCGTTGTTGAAAAGAACATGGAGCACTTTTGGAGGTGTCTCACTCAATAATAGCTCGGCGGCAGGCGTACTTACAGAGTAAATGAATCGCTTCCAACTGACTATGTACGTACTTACGTACGAACCGTACGTATGTACAGTGCTACAGAGTACATGTAGGTACACCCAAGAAACAAGAAGTTCATCTGCACAGTTTTTCTTTGAACGCTTATAGAAGTGACAATAAGCGTTTACTAATACCTCAATTTTGCTGATAATCTGCGTTGATTCTCATCCGGGCACAAGCTTTTATAATTTACACTCTTTGCGAGAAGAAGCCGTCACTGGTGCGCTTCAGATGTGAACTCCGAATTCGTTCAGAATTCAGAGCCCTGACTATGCTTCAACATAATCTCCAATTTCGCTTCGAGCTCACTCCGTTTTTCAGAACGTGCGTGTGAACAACCGAGTTTGTAATTCGATGACGTACGAGTAATTGACGTTCATTTCGGTTCAAAACGAAGTCATTTCGAACTCGGGGCACGTCTGAAGCGCACCACTGTACGCGGGAAGCAAGAAACCCAAGGCATCCAAAGACGCTGTGCCCGGAGAGAAAAATCTTGCTTCTCGGGAAATCTGGTCTTGGTATATATACATTTACCTATTTGAATTTCCACCAGAATAGGCTACGCGGCATAGTATTCATACGGTATACGCGTATGTACATACATAATGCCAGTACTACCCGGTACTATACGTAAAGCTTCCCAAGGTTAATGGTCGCATCCGAAACCAACGGCGTGATTATGCATTATCTTGTCGCGAGGAGCCGTCACTTCTCATTGCCGATTGCTTGATTCAACGTAGACCTAAGTAATAGATCAAGTACGTAGACGCTGTACAGACTTATTGCTCTTTTATCAATATTCAATGCTTATGTACGGTATGTACTTGCACGTGTGGTGGTAAGTGCCAACACAAATTTATCTTTTTCACTTTATCGCGAAATTTATTATCGGCAAAAGGCGACTTTCCAATTTAACTGTTTTCGCTTCTTATTCCAACTAGCGGAGTGCTATATGCATATGCATACGTAGTGTATGTACGTACTAGATCTCTTCTGCTGTATGTAGTGCATTACGTACAAGGTACAAGTGAGACAAACCCAAGGGCGGCAAAAATTATTTCGCGCCACTGGCACTATCAGTTTATGTTATTATGGTTTGAGCTTGGCGCTGTAAATTCGCGGCTGCTTTTCAACCAGAAACTAAGATAGCAATTATTTTTATGTTTCCTTGACAGCCGCTGTCACGCTAATAGTAATTAGTGTTGTCTCAAGCCAAAGATACTATATAGCTTGGTGCATACCCCATGCATTATTCCAAACCGTATCGTAAACGAAACAGTCAGATAAAATTTGAGCTTTGGAATTAAGATTTGCATCCCCCCTATTATTTTTGTTTATTTTGTAGTTTGTTGCCAAAGTCCAAAGCAATGTTCAAATGCTTCAAACAGCCATTTTACGCTGATAAGCAGACAATAATTTGGTTGATTCCTGCACGTACTGTAGCATAATAATTTGGTTGGCATACGACACTTTTGCAATACTGTAAACCCTCGTATATAACTATATAGCCCCCTGGGGCTATCAAAACGTTAGTCGCCGATTAGGGGGGCTATATGCGAGGGGCTATACACGAGGGGGGGCAATATACGAGGGCTTTACATTTGCACCCAAAGTAAGGTTTTTTGACCTCCTGAACTCATTTCTGGCGGTTATTTTGCATGTTTCCAAGCTCCTCTAATCAAAACTGCAGCTTTTAGCCCGAAAACTTGTGAAAATTTTGTTATCAAAAATTTTCTGTCGAAGAGGCGACACAGGTAAAATGTTCAGAACTGTTCCAAATGATGTGGTAATGTAATGATGATCTCCTATGTATGAAAACACCCTCAAAACGCTGTTTTTAGCGCAAAAACACACGTTTTCCGTTGCTTTTCGCGTTTCTCAATAGGGGGCTATATATATACGAGGGCAAATGATGTTAGTAGCCGATTAGGGGGGGGGGGGGGGCTATATACGAGGGGGGCTATATTCGAGGGGGGCTACAAACGAGGGTTTAAAGTACCTGACATCGAATCGAATAAGCAATATATTGTATAGGCCTAGTTCTTGCGTGCTAATTACGTAGGTAACCTACAGTAACTTGCGTGCTTTTCAAATTATAAATTACTAAAAGTCACGCGCGTAAACATAAAATTGCACAACCTATCATCTATACTGTGTACAGTGGCCAAAATTATTTTAGTTTGCTGCTGCTATGGCTTCAGTGTCAAATGCGAGTCTCTTCGAACTTTCTGCCCAATTGTTGGCTTCAGAAACCAATCACGAGCTAGAATCTTGCTCCTTCGACTATCCCTACGACGATTTACAAGTGTATCTGCGCACGGTGTTCATCGTTCCGGCAGTTCTGTTCGGCTTAGTGGCAAATTGCTTCAATATTCTGGTGTTTTTGCACATGCAAATGCGACACTCCATGGTCAACTGGTTTCTGCTCGCCATGGCTGCGACTGACCAGCTTGTTCTCATCAGCAGCATTTTCATGCATTCTCTGCCCATCTTTGCTGAAACATCCGGTTCCATTTTCCTACAAGAAACGTCGAATATTCTAGTGCTGGTATTTTACGGAGTCGGTCATTTCGCCCAATCTGGCACGGTGTATATGACGGTTTTGGTAAGCGCGTTTCGCTACCTGGGTGTTTGCAGGCCTTTCCTAGCTCAACGGGTGATCACAAAGAAAAAGGTGAAGGTGACCATAGCTTGCGGACTATTGTTTTGCGTGCTTTTTACGTCACCGAGATGGTTCGCCATCTCTCTGCGACCCTGTCTCAGCTTGAGCTTTAACGCGACCCGCAGCTTTCACTACGTGCAGACGGAGTTCGCGGCTAAGAGCAGCCTTTTCCGCACCTGGTACGAAATCTACCTGTACATTACTATCATGTTTATGGTGCCGTTTCTTATTCTGCTCACCGTCAATACTGGCATTATTTCCACGTTGAGCAAATCCAAGAAACTGCGAAAGCAAATGACCATTCAGCGACCGTCTAGGCAAAAATCCAATCATTCAATTATTTTATCTAACGGTGTCGTGAACACTGCAAATCACAGCACTGCTGCTAAGGAGACAAATGGATCTAACAGCTCTACATCATCTGACGAACGAAGCACGACGCTGATGCTGATAGCCATGGTCTGTCTATTCCTCACGTGCAACACTCTGCCATTTATCACCAATATACTCTTTTTCCTAGCTCAATACTCGAATATATCCATACACGTGCTCACGGTGTGTACGGAAGTTGGCAACAATTTGGTGGTTCTTAACTCTGCCGGTACCATTTTCATATACGCCACCTTCAGCAGCAGATATTACGCCCTCTTGCGGGACTATTGGAGAGCGTGTTTCGGCCTGAAAGAAGAACCTTCGAGAATGGCGATGGACTTCAACCACACCGGTACTGTGAGTGCCACGTGTTACAACCATGCTTCATCAATCAATGCGACCAGTAACAACAACAGTCGAAGAAGCACATGCGCTAAACTGCAACCGGAAGAGGGTCTGTTGCTGACGGTACCCTCTAGAGATCATGTGTACGGGAAAAAGAAGGACGTGATGAATGATTTGCATCCAAATGATGAAGTCGCAGACTTTTTGGATAGAAGATAGGTAAAAGCAACCAGAAGAGAGGTGGGTGTGTAGAGCAGTGAAGTAATATTTTGTTCTTTCGAGTAAAATTTCATGCTTCAATTTTTTTCAAAAAAAGTTTTATAAATTTTTTTTTATTTGCATTTGCTGTGATATGTTATTTTTGGACTTGAAAGTTTGGAATTATTTGGATTTGTTGTGATATGTTATTTTTTGAGTTGATACGTTTGGAAAGGAATAGGTACGTCGATTTCACACGGTCATTGCTATAAAAATAAAGCAACAACAAAATGCTGGATGCCTATCGAGTAAAGAGCTTTTGTCATAAAAAAGTCTAAAACCGTCCACTAATACAATCGCGCTTAATCTGGCGACGATGCGTTTTAAAGATCGTTTCCAGTTGGGTAACGCGTCTCTTCAAATCTAGGCTGTACTCGTCAAAATCGGCGTACAGTCCGTTGATATTGGTTTCGGTGTTTCGGAACTGTTTCTCCAGATATTCCAGCTTCTTCTCCAAGCTCCGACCCATCTGAGGCTCCTCTTCCGGTGCGTTCTCCATCAACAGATTGTCTTTCGCCAGCACTTCTCTACCTAACAAAACGGTGTCAAAAATGACACATGTACTTATCATTACGACAGTGAAAGGCAACAAAATCAGTGACTTGGCTTGCGTGTCACATTCAATTATCCTACCCTCTCCCTACTGGTGCTGATACAGAACGAGATCGGATGCCCTCTGATAAAAGGCTGACATTTGCTTGAAGCAGGCAAGCGCAACATAGAGTAGATACTCACCTTTGGCCAACAAAATCTTTTTGGCCTCCGGGTAATCTTCCAACGCATCCCACAGGTTATCTTTGGACAAGACGAACAGGTCCGAATAGCCCACGCTTCGTACACTGGCCGTCCTTTTGTTTCCGTTCTTGTTTCCGGGGATGTTCAAGATGCTGAGCTCCCCGAACACGCTACCTCCCTTCAGCGTTGCGAAAACGGTTGCGCCGTCTTCGCTGACCACGTTTAGAGAGCCGCGTTTCACAATGTACATCTCTTTGCCCACGTCGCCCTTGCGACAAATGTAGTCGCCAGGACTGAACACTTGCAGCTTCAACTTAAGAACCAACTCCACCAAGAGACCCGGGTCAGTGTCCTGCGCAAAGCAGTCTTATTCATTCTTTCAATTATTTATTTAGGCCTATTTATTTATTTATTTATTTATTTATTTATGCTATTTATTTATGCTATCTTATTTAAAAACATTATTGCTTGTCTTAGATTGAATGCCTACTCTTGATTTATCTCTTCTTTGTTTTTGAACTATAAATACATACAAGAGAGCTCTTCGCCATCCCTATACACTGTGACTATGTTTTCGTACATACGCACCTTGAAAATGTGGACCCGTTTCAGGGTGTCCAAATGAACTTGGATAGCCAACTCTGCTTTGAGCTTTGTAGGCAACTGTTCGGTCACTGAATCTTCGTCAAGCGACTGCTTCTGCGTCCAAATGTAGTTGAACCATTTGAGGACTCGCTTTTGCAGGTCACCCGGAACCTATGCATCGAACACAAACTATGTACAAACTTTCAGTATTCTCCATAGTAGCCTACAGGGTGTTTCGTAAGCTTTAGCCATAAAAATGAGTCATGCGAATACCTTTCTATATTCCATGTATTGTTTCACTCCGTCCAAGCGATCTTGAAAGTCAGCCTTGGATGCGTTCATGCTGGAAATCATGCTGGACACATTACCGATGATGGTAGCGAACACGAGTAGGCCGAGTAAAATGTCAATTATCACGAAGATGAATTGCTCATTGGTTTGAGGTGCAATCTGGCAAAAAAACGTGAGACATAACGTACAACGTAACGTACATTGCGTACGTATGTACGTAGGTTACAAAAATAGTGGGCATGGCATACATAAGCAGGCAGGCACCCAAGCCCACACTTGACCAAAAAAACTTCAGAAATCAAATCAACCGTGCTCTATACCATAATTCATACCTGCTCTCCAATTGTTGTCAAGATTAATGCTGACCAATAAAAGCTGAACACATATTGCCTGGTCAGTTCTGGAAATGCAAAAAGAGTGGTGAAGTTTTGATGTCTGGCGTGTTCATCTTTTTCAACAAATTCCACCTAAAAAGCCAGAGAAAATATTTCACACTGCTGGAACTCGAACCCAAGCCCCTTCCATTCATCAATTGTGTGAATAAAGGTTTTTGATTTGATTTGATTTGAAGCGATAATTTCTTTTCCGGTTCTGTTCTACCTTCCAGTTACTATTGCTGCTCCCTTCATCCATCCAACTTGTTTGGTTGCTGAAGAATGTGAGGGTGTCGTTTCGTATGCTCTGAGTCGTCTTCAACATGTGTCGCATGGACATTCGACTCATGCTTCGCTCGTAGTAGTACTCGCAGTTCGGATCCCAAACGCTGCAGGTGGGGAAGATGGGATTGACGATCTTGTCTGCAAAGCAAGCGAACGTATTGGATGCAGGTCATTTTTGTTGTAAAAATACAAATACAATTCTAAATTACCAACGAACCGCACACCTTCGCGGCTTACCATAGCTGAAAACCCATCGATCGCTTTTCGGTCCAATGCCAAAATGCTTGCTCAGAGCGAAATAGAGACAAGCGTTCCAGTGGAAGATGACGAAGATCGTTCCCAGCAACTTCAACACCCGAAAAGCGTTCGGAAACGTCGTTCGACTCTCCGTCAAATTGTTGAAGTCTTGCAGTCGGTGAACGCGCAGCAAGCGGTTCAAACGGACCAACGGTTGATTGGGCCACACAATGTACAGTAGATCAGTGGGGAAAATTGATGCGACGTCGATTTTGAACCAGCGCGATTGAAAGTAATGCTGACGCAGGGTTCTGGGATTAGTGACCATTAGGCCTTGCTCGAGAAAGCCTGAAACACGACCGGTGGCGCCTGAAGTTTCCCTTTCTGGCCCAAATTACCCCGTGTTACCCTGCATATCGCCGTCCACTTCGTACAATAGGTACGTATGTACCTTTCTTTGATTGAACAATCATATCTGCGAGATATAGCAGATCGCATCCGTAATCCAAGATAATCCAGGCAACGAACCACATGGATTGGAGTTGATCGAAGGAAGCTCGAGCAGGAATCAGCAGGAGATTGTAGAGGAAGGCCAGAGTAATCACGCTTGTCCAGCGATAGTAGCCAGTGGTCGACGGATTGATTTGAACTCTGACCAATTTCCTGTCGTAGCACGCAAAGTGTATTTACATTTACTTACGGCAGGCAGTGCAGACGAAATGCGATTATTCTATCGTGCGACACAAAAGCTTGAATTTGAATTAGATGATGCGGGAGGACATGCGAGCCGAAGCAGACAACTTGGATTTGAATACGAGTGCGCAAGAACATCGACGGTATATACAGAGTGTCTCATAATAAACCGAACACTTTTCCCTGCATATACAGGGTGTCCCATAATAAACTCCGGGGCTTTCCGCAGTAGGTTTTTCGTATTATGTAGCCAAGGCTTCAACTTAGAGACAGGCAAAATTTTATGATTCTACTTCAATTAGAACTGGTTCAAAACAACTACATTCTCTAGCCCCCTATTTCTATGGACTTCTACTTATAAATAGAGGAGCTGTCCGTTCGTTCGTCTGTTCGTCCGACAAGAGCGCTAACAGAAGTAGGTAGGAGAGTTCACGAATGACATAGGGGGTTGAGTTAACAGAAGTGGGAGAGTTCACGAATGACATAAAGAGGATGAAGAAAATGTTCACGAATGACATAAAGGGTATGCTGAAATAGAATGTGACGTCATCCGCTCCAGGAGAGTTCACGAATGACATAAAGGGTATGATGAAATAGAATGTGACGTCATCCGCTCTATGAGAGTTCACGAATGACATAAGAGCATGAAGAAAATGTTCACGAATGACATAAAGGGTATGATGAAATAGAGTGTGACGTCATCCACCAGAAAAGGTTCATGAATTACATGAGGGGACATAGGGGTAGGAAGAAACGTTCATGAACGACATAATGTTCACAAATGACATAAAGGGTATGAAGAAATAAATGTGACGTCATCCTAGGGTATGAAGAAAAGGTTCACCAAATGACATAAAGGGTATGAAGAAATAGAGTATGATGTCATCCGCTCCCGCAGCGACACACATTATAAAGGTAGATATGTGGTGTGACATCATAATTACAGAATAATTTTATGTTGGTGTATAGAAGGGGAAGGTATGAAGAAACGTGGCGTGATGTCGTCATTTCATAATTTTATATCAGTGGATAGAAAGGTTAGGTATGAAGAAAGGTGGGTGTAAGGAACAAGGTATGAAGAAATATGTGTGACGTCATCATTTTGGAATAATTTTATAACGGTGGATAAATACTTTCTTTAGGTGTATAGAAGGGTTAGGTATGAAGACAATTGGCATAACATCATCATTTTGGAATAATTTTATATCAGTGGAGAGAAGGGTAAGGTATGAGGAAATGTGGTGTTACATCATCCTTTTGGAATAATTTTCGTACTGGGGGATAGAAGGGTGGGGTAGGAATACAAATAACGTACCATAGAGTACTTTACTTTCCTACTTCTGGAGACTTCACGGTACCTGAAAGGAAGAAGCCAGCAAGGCCAGCGAAGCTGGCCGCAGGTCGCTGGTTTCCCCAAATAAACAAATTCCGGCACATTTTCTGGCATAGTTACTATCAAGTATCAACCCCTGCCAATTTTGCTCTAAGTAGCTCATAGCAATTCACTTGGAAAGAGAACTTGACGTGTGGACGTTTAAAGGGGAACTTTGCGCGGAAAATTCGGGGTAAGGCCACACACATCATTAGATAGAGCATAAAAAATGGTGCAAAACGCACCAAGTCCCATCCCTCTATGTTGCGTCATTCTTGAGTTTCAGGCACAATACTGATCAGTGAGCCAGAAACTCAGCTTGAGAGCACGTAGCTCGCTAACCACTGCACCAATCTGAATAATTTTTCTACCACCGTGTGCTCCGTTGAACGAAATATGTGCTAAACTGCGCAACGACACACGTTTTTTGGCTTCCCATTCCACAGGCAGTGAAGATACAGCGAAACTTTATACAAAAAAAGGTAGAACACCAAACGGAGCACACGGTGGTAGAAAAATTATTCAGATTGGTGCAGTGGTTAGCGAGCTACGTGCTCTCAAGCTGAGTTTCTGGCTCACTGATCAGTATTGTGCCTGTAACTCAAGAATGACGCAACGTAGAGGGATGGGACTTGGTGCGTTTTGCAGCATTTTTTATGCTCTATCTAATGATGTGTGTGGCCTTACCCCGAATTTTCCGCGCAAAGTTCCCCTTTCAAAGTCTGGAAGCGTAAATACAAATTTGAGTTATCTTAAAACCGCAATTCTACAGTACTGAGGAAAAAAACTGCAAAAACGGGACCAAACATTGAAGGCCAATAAAACCATAACCAATGAAGCTACGCAGATGAAATTTTGCATGTGTCTAAGTTGAAGCCTTGGCTACATAATAGAAAAAACCACATTGAAATCTGAGCTTTAACTCGAGACTTATTACCGCGGAAACCCCCGGAGTTTATTATGGGACACCCTGTATACGTAACTCTGGAATCAAACGTTGGATTTTCATGAGGTTTTTTGTATTTTGTAGCCAAGGCTTCAACTTACCCTACATAGATGTGTACAGCTATTTGGTCCACATACTTCGGAAATTGCGACGGTTTGAATCCCGAAGCTCAAAATCGGCGTTTTTCTTTAGTATGGAGGAAAATTTCGGTCTTAATTTTTCAAGATACCCTGTTTCACGCGTTTGCTATGGTGGCACTGGGGATGATACATGAGATACACATTTCCTAGCATTTGGGACCTCTTTTTTCATTAAGAGACTAGGTAATTTTATCTTGGACCCATACCCAAAAGGCTCCTAAATCGGCACTACCAGTTAGAAAAACCCTCGTTTTTGACCGCCGAAGAAAGAAGGTGATTGAGCACCTTCCACTAGGCCTACGAAGCTAAAATTTTAAGTTGAAGCCTTGGTTACTAAATACAAAAAAACCGCATGAAAATCTAACATGTGGTTCCAGAGTTACATGCACGGAAAAGTGTTCGGTTTATTATGAGACCCTGTATATTTCTTACTTGACTTTGCGCCACAGCTGCTCTTCCCAAGGCAGCAGAGCATCTTGAAGTTGCTCCAGCTGCTCTTCTTCCTGCAGATTGGCAACGCTGGACGCGCGACTGGACACGCTGAATTTGTCCATGAAAGCGGCTTGTCCATATGCTCCCTGTCCTGCTTCCTCATCACTTCTGGTGCGGCGTGGCCTCTCAGCGTTTAGGATCCAATATTTCACGTTCTGAAAGCAAGGTGAGCACGTATGTAAGTTTCCTGTTTTATCTAGTATGGTGAGGTGAGGGGTACGTAAATTCAACTAGGAGTAATTAGTCATGCATGGGCCATCCAATCCCAACCTATCAAGAATTCCGTAGCATCTTGCGCTCTAAATAACGTACGGCAGTTCGCGTTGTTGTTGATGGTCATTATTTTTTTACCATAAGCTTTTCCGTCAAGTTTGCCACGCGACTATCCTTCTGCACGATGGTCCCGTTCAGATGGTCCGAACTGACCACTTGATTGGCCTGATCTTCAGTAGTTTGTCCTTCCATTTCCTTTTGTTTGCCTCCTAGTCGTCTTCAGCACAATAGCATACAGCAGTTATTTAGGTGTACGTACCTAGTATCTCAAATTTTCCGCCGCTTCTCAAAGTCAAAATATTTTTGATAGCGTTGCCATGGAAATCAGAAAATGAATGGAAGGAAGCATGTTTCCTTTCCTTCCTTGACTTTTGCATCGATCAAGACAGAAGGCGTCTTTGTGCCTGTCTCATATCACTTGTGCCTTATCATATCACTATATACTGTGTGATTAGGAGATGAGCTTTATCATCTTTCATGTTTCCATGACGACTTTACCTCCCCTCGTTTGAAAGCTGTTACAAGCTAGTGCAGGATGATATCCTGAACAGTAATGACTCGCGATGTTTTTTGAAGTCTCTGGACTCGACCAACCGCTGTGTTTTTTTCCACGCTGAATCTGAAGAGGATGCATTTTATCGGCTTCTCCATCCGCATACTCTGTTAAGATACCACGTGATAACATAATGTAGCCATAACATAATTTAAAAACTGTACGAGCCAACTTCTTTCAATCGATAATCGAACCTCGAGGCTTGAAAGCGACTAGGAAGAATCGTTGCTTGGCTGCCTAAGATGGCAAGCGAGAATCAGCCTGGACCTTCCAGTGGTGGTCAGCAGACGACAGTTGAGCCATTGAAGCTCAAGAAAAGGCTCACGTTCCGCGAGCTCATTCAGAAGGAGCAAGCTGCGACCAGAACCAGAGCCGGAGGAAACGGCGTCGCCGGCATTGCTGCCATGTCCAGGGCAGTCAGGGTATGTATACTGTATACGTACACATACTGTACACGCGTGTACTGTATAGGCCGGTGTATAGCCCGATACCGTGTATTGCCCGATCCCGTGTATAGGCCGCCCAATTTGGCTTACAGATTGCACTTTTGGCCCGTATATAGGTAGCCCGATATCGGGCTGTGCGAAGAACTGCGTTCACAAGGCTTTATTCGCAGCATTGTAAGTCAGGAACCACAAAATGCGTGGCCTGTGTAGCTGAAAATAGTAGGTTGAACATGGGCTATGGCATTTAGGGTGAAAATTGGAGCAAAAATGAGCAGATGGTCAAAAGTCCCTTGTATAGCCCGAGCTTTTGTATTGCCCGATCCCGTGGATAGCCCGCCCAAATTGGCTGATCTTGTTTGTATTGCCTGCAGGGCTATACACCGACCTTTACAATGTACTGTATGTACATGATGTGAATATGACTAAAGCATAGTTTGTTGTATACGTGCGTAACGTAAGGTACTGTAATGACTCGTGTATATAACCCCCCTTTCGTGTACCCCCCTCGTATATAGCCCCCCAAATCGGCGACTAACGTCAATTGCACTGTACGTGTTTGACGTACTGTACCGCAGAGCGCAAGCAAAATTATGCCAATAATGAATGCAGTACATAGTACCGCTCTATTGTGCACTGCATTTACATTTACCACAGATTTGTTGAATACCAGTCTGTAATGTTGTGTGAATTGATTGATTAGACTTGAATATGGCAGGAGACCTATTGAATACAGTATGGAATTGTTGAATAGGCATTCACTGCAGCAGCGGTACGTGGTGCCAAGGTGGAACATCAGGATGATATCACGGCACAACAAGACGATTTTCTCAGGAAGTTCGGCATGGGTGGCATTTCTAGGACTCCGGCAGTGGCAGAAACGACAGCGGATGAGCAGGCTGGTGAAGGGGACCAAGAAAACTTTCTTATACGGTAAGAAATATTTGTTTATTTGTTTATTTAGGTAGGCTATTTATTATTTTATTTATTATGTAGGCATGCAAAGTCAGCGTAATATTTATTTTTAACTTATTTAGAATACTTATTTATTTATCAACTTACCGTATTTTTGTTTCAGGAAACTAAAATCCTGGGTGGTAAACCCATCCGGCCATTTCGTCTACCGATGGACAAGCGTGGTAACGTTGGCTGTCCTCTACAACCTTATCGTAATCATCGCAAGAGCTGTCTTTGATGGTCTGCAAAACAACGAGAATTTTGTCTACTGGGCGTTCTTCGATTATCTCTGTGATGTTGTCTATCTTCTTGACATGGTGGTTAAAGCAAAGACAGGTAAAAGAAGCAACAAAAATATACAAATATGTCGGTGAATAAATAAAAACTAATTTTATTAGCCATAGCAAATTCATAATAATGAAATAAATTTATTACTTTAGGATTTTTGGAGCAAGGTCTCATGGTGCGAAATTGGCGTCGCTTACTACAGCACTATCTGCATCTTCCCGTTTTCAAGCTGGACGTCGCCTCGATTTTGCCCACGGACATTGGCCAGTTGATATTCAGTCGCGCTCTCCACAACAACCCCATTCTTCGAATGAATCGCCTTTTGAAACTACCGCGCGTCTATGAATTCACCAATCGAACGGAAACCCGCACCAGTTGGCCCAACGCCTTCCGTGTTTTCTGCGTCATCCTCTACATCATTATCATCATTCACTGGAACGCATGCGTCTACTTTTTCATCAGCAAACTCATCGGTCTCGGAACTGACTCCTGGGTTTACGGTGCACTCAATCAGCAAAGTTTGGGCCAGATTAGTGAAAGGGTTAACGATACACTGTCCCGCCAGTACATTTACAGCTTCTATTGGTCCACCTTAACCCTTACCACAATCGGGGAAACGCCACCGCCAGTGCAGGATATAGAGTTTCTGTTCGTCACTGTGGACTTCATGATCGGCGTGCTAATCTTTGCAACGATCGTCGGTAATGTCGGCAGCATGATTTCAAATATGACGGCGGCGAGAACGGAGTTTCAGAATCGCATGGACGCTATCAAGCAATTTATGGAGTTTCGAAAGGTCAGTGGAGAATTGCAGCAGAGGGTGATCAAGTGGTTCGACTACCTATGGTCCAACAAGCAGAGCTTGAGCGATGATGACATCCTGCAATCGCTGCCGTCGAAACTTCAAGCGGAAATCGCGATTCACGTTCATTTTGAGACGTTGCGCAAAGTGCGCATTTTTCAGGACTGCGAAGCGGGCCTGTTGGCAGAGCTGGTCTTAAAGCTGAAGCTCCAAGTGTTCAGCCCCGGAGATTACATCTGTCGCAAAGGAGACATCGGCAAGGAAATGTACATCGTGAAGAGGGGAAAGCTGAATGTCGTGGGAGACGACGGAGTGAAAGTGTTCGCGACTCTGGTGGATGGTGCAGTTTTTGGCGAGCTGAGCATCTTGAACATCTCTGGCAACAAGATTGGGAATCGACGCACCGCAAATGTGAGAAGCGTAGGCTACTCGGATTTGTTCGCGCTGTCTAAAGATGATCTGTGGGAGGCGCTCAGAGAGTACCCAGATGCCAAGAAAATCCTAATCGCCAAAGGCCGGGAGATCCTGAAGAAGGACAATCTCCTGGATGAAAATGCGCCAGAGCACCAGGAGAGTGCGGAAGAGAAAACTGAGAAGCTGGAAGGTACCTCGGACATTCTGCAAACCCGTTTCGCTCGCCTGCTAGCGGAATACACAAACATCAACCGCAAACTAATCGATAGGGTGGCTCATATGGAGCAGAGGCTGTATCGTTATCATGAAATGGGCGACATGATGGGCAGATCTGTTTCCTTCGAAATCGACAGTCCGGAACCTGACCAGATGACCTCTCCCGCTGCTGGCTCCCCAGTCTCAGTGTCTGCTTTAGCGAAGAGAAGGGACACTCTGCAGCTACCGCAAAGCGACTCGCAGGCACGAATGATGAGAGAGAAGCAGAGAGAAGCACCGACCAGAAAAGAAGAAGACGAACAGGAGGAACCTGGATGTAGTACTCATCAGCAGACGCGGCCGGAAATAACCGTAACTTCCGCGACAAATAGAACTACCAAACGTAAATAGGTCAGTAGTACCAAACGTAAAACTACTGTGTAGGCCTACATATTACCTGACACATGAAATGTCAATTTTGTCGCTATGTCATGTTTACGATACATTAGGTAGGCCTACACGTACGTACA
>JASAMW010001532.1:0-23321 GCA_030247985.1 Epsilonema sp. ZAB3_2
GGGACGCTTCGAAGAGTTAGCTGCCGTTTTGCGCGCGGTAGAGCAACCTGAGAGGGTGGGCGTCTGCATGGACACCTGTCACATTTTCGCCGCCGGCTATGACATCCGTACGTCAACCGTCTACCACAGCACCATGGCAGAATTTGACAGGGTGATTGGTCTTAACCGCCTCAGAGCTATGCATCTCAACGATTCTAAAGGCACGTAAACTGAATGCTTGGCGGTGGTAGGATATGTGCGTACAGTATGTATCTTACACCTAGTAGTACGTAGACGTACGTATACAGGTATCTTGTGTCCATCATACTACCTTCTACTTTACTTCCATGTGGCTCATTTCACATTTAGAAGGCAATGCAGCCCCGCGGTGTTTTGTGAAAGTTTAGATGGGTGCTAGCTGCAGGGGGGTAGGTAGCCGACAAAAACCTGAGGCGCAAAATGCCAAATTCACCTTTTTACCTGCCACCTTCCGGCACCTCTTCCTATCTACCATGCAGTAATTTTGCGCCTCTGGCAGCTGAGTTTTGGGGCGCAAATGTGGAAACTGGGGCGGAAATGCGCCTCAAGTTACCACGTACCTACGTCCAGCTCACTCCTTTTCCGAGCTCCCAGATGAATGAACGAGGTGGACGTCCCCGTCGGCATCGATCTAAACCGACGCTGCATAGCGCGGGGCCACCCAGTAGCCTTAGTGCTGTGACGTACCGCGTTCCGTATGGCGATAGCCGGGCCGGCCGGGAATCGAACCCGTTACCCTCGGACACAGACAGCTGCGGACTTAGGCACCCCACCAGGGACCGGTTCGGGGACTTTTGGCTAAACTCGCCTTACATACCTAGAACTGGTTTACGTACACTACTACTGGCCTCGGACGCTATTGCCATACGTACGCAATACGTAACAGTGCACTGAGCGCTGTTTGCTTCCTCATTGCAGGCCCACTCTCTTGTCGTCAAGACCGGCATGCAGTACTCGGCCAGGGATGCATCGGACTGACGGCATTTCAACTGATCATGACGGACCCAAGACTGAGACACATTCCGAAGATCCTGGAAACGCCAACTGCAGATCACTTGACGGAGTTGAACCAACTGAAAGAGTTCGCTGCTCATCCCGCACCACAACTCCTTGATATTACTGACCCAGCAGCAAGTGTGTAGAATAAAAGCGGTAATCTGCATTCGTGCATAGGCATACGTTTACGTCAATGTACTGTATGCGTACGTACGTGCACATGTATTCACTAAGCGCCAGTACTGGCTCGCGAGGTGATTCCTCTGAATAACCGGGATTTTCATGGCAACATTTGATCGGCGTCGACGTCGTTTTATTCTCCGCTCGCTTTCTTTTTCTTTTTCGCTTCCGAGGACGTCCATCAAATGTTGTACTGAAAGTCAGAGGGGTCACCTGGCTGGCGAGCCAGTGCTATCGCTAAGCGCAACTCTTGAATACGTACAGTATGTGTATGTGCACGGAAAGACGAGTAGAAACCCCTCCAGGTTCTGCAGTATCCTGTAATGACCCGGAAGCATTCGTGTCTCGCCTTATGCGATCCTGTCCGCAGCAGATGCACAGTTTATCCCTTCGGATGGACGACTACTTCATCGAGAATGCACAAGACGCTGCAGAAATGAAAGCGAAGGAAGCCACGCGAAACCTGCTGGAGCGGGAATTGCAAACGGCTTTGGGAGACGAAGACTTGAAGCTGTACATTGTGGGCGGAAGTGGCAGTGGCCTGGGCAGGAAAGAGTCAGATTTGGACCTGACACTGGTTCAACCGCACCCCTATCACGGAACGAACACAGGTACCTATCGACCAGTTGCGTTGTCGCGATGGGGTTGGTCGATAAAACAACCCCGCGGTATATATTGTGTAAGTTTTGATTGGTCCCGACGGGGATGTGAACGTTGCTCATTCATCTGGGAGCGGAGAAGGAGCGACGACCCTGCAGGCACCAATCCAAATTGTCACTAAATAGCACGCGGGTCGCTATCAACCAACCCAATCGAAGTCCAAACTCACCGTGAGTTTACTCACCACGTGTATTGAGTTATCTGTGTAAGTACTGTAGCCGTAGACGTATGTATGTACAGTAGCGCACCCTTGACCAGTGTATCTTTGTGTAGACTGGCAACACAACGCCAATACACTGAAGAGGGTGAGAGAGACTCTGTGCAGAAAGTCTTTTCTGGAATCGCCTCAAGCTGCAGAGATGAGATGCGGAGTGTTGCCTGTGTTGCGTGTGAAGCGGTTGTCTGTATTCTCCCGCTTTAACCCGCACACTCACGATGCTAATCTACTGGAAGCCTTCTACACTGGACAACTGGATGTGGCCTGCAATGACGTGCTGAGCATTTGCGACACCCACCTCTTCCGCTGCTACGCCCTCTTGAATCCCCGGTTTCCCGCCATTTGTCTTCTGGTCAAAAGCTGGGCGGAGAGTCGCTCATTAAGGGGGGATCTGGCAGAAAATTTGAATGAAAAAAAATAATATTATCCATGCTAACGCAGGGTTTACATTGGAACAATCTTCTCTTCCATGTCGGTAATTCTTGAACCTGTCAGGCAAAACGAAAGAGGAGGAATTTTGCATTATTTGCGAGGGTTCCTTCAAAAAGTGCGAAATACGAAACTTGCCTCCGCATGTAGGAAATTTTCTGCCCGATTTCCTCTTTATTCGGCCCACGTGCAGGGCTCCTGAACAGTTACAGTTTGGTCCTTATGGTTCTGCACTATTTTCACGTGAAGAAGCAGCTACCGAACTTGCAGAAATCGCCGCCCTTCAACGACGAAAGCATACGAAATACGAGTCGGCGCTGGACGCACGAAGAAATAAAGGCGCTTCTGGATTACAAACTTCATGGCGGGTCAACCTGTGAAAATGAGGTTTCAACGGCGGCGGCATTATTGGCAGGCTTCTTTGCCTACTACGCCGTTTTCCCTTTTCGCGACAAATGGATTTGCATACGGGAAGCGGCGGCCTTGTCGCGTGATCAGCTATCGGCTGATGACGCTTCGTCTTCCTTGCTCTACGTACAGTATCCCTTTCAAGATCGCAATGCAGCTAGAAATCTGGTTCAACCTGAAGCCTTGACCAGTTTGATTGGCGCTTTTCGAATTAACGTCCGCGATACATTACCGCAGTTCTGCATGAGCTTTTCGTGATCAGTCTCTCTGTTGCGTTTTGTTCGAGTTTTATGCTGGTAGAAGAGAATGTCCGGCTTGCAATATTGGTTATGTTTTGATTATGGTAAAGCGCGTTTGCTACAAGGACGTTGACGGATAAAAGGCGTGAACGCCTATAAATGGCTGGCATGTTTTGGTCTAGAAGTTCATGGAAAACGCATTTTATTCTTTTTTCTTTCTCTTTTTCTTTCATAATTTTCATAAATTGTTTGTTTTAGTCTTGTCTGTAGGACGGTCGGTGGGGCTCTCCCTCTCTCTTGTCGGTGTCAGTAAAATGGCGGCGTTACAGCGAGGTGTGTGTCAGTCGCTATTGGCGGCGAAATGTGGTCGATCTGCCAGCATCCTACTTCCTTCTTCCTGTGTCCTGAACAGACTCTGTGGCGCTCAGCACAGTTCGACCGCCAGCGATCCCACTTCTCACGAGCTGTACGTTGTACGACAGAAAGTGCCCAAAGTGCGCGGCCAACCCTTGATGACAGATCCCCGGACAAATAAGGTAAAGAATTGGGCGCCACACACGTGAACTCCGAATTCAGAGCGCTGACTGTGCTTCAAGATGTAAAAAAATCCCAGTTCGCACCGCACTCGCTTAGTTTTTCCAAATGTGCGTGTGAACAGCCGAGTTTGAAATTCGTAGACGTTTGAGCAACCGACGTTCGTTCCGGTTCGAAACGAAGTCACTCCGAACACGGTTCGAATTCGGTCGGAGCTCGTGTGTAGCGCCCCAATCCACCCTCGACCCATGACTTAGATTAGAGCCGTCGTCTTCGTTTTTACTGCGTGCGTACGTAGGTCCCGTAGCTTTTGTTCGCTTCGAGTCCCTCAAACCGCTAATCTAAATCATGGGTCGAGCATAGATAGGTCAGGGATGACGCGACCTTATCTGTTGGCCCTATTTATGCCGCGTTCACCCCATATGCATCTGTAAATTCGTCCGTCCGACGTATCTAGGAGTAAATGGCAAGCAAACGACCATGTACTCCTAGATACGTGGGACGTACGGATTTACGGACGTATATGGTGAACGCGGCATCAATCTTTCTTTGCTACAGTGACCATATCTGTATGCATGCACGCACACAGTTGACGAACTAAATATGGCCGACACAACTAACTGCTACGTACTCTCACTCCTCGATTCGGTGCCGACAGTTTCAGTATGAGTGATGCGTTGCAGGGTATGGCTTTCTCGCTGAAAGAGCGTCAGATGTTCGGTTTGCATGGTCTGATTCCTCCCGCCTTCATGACACAGGACCTGCAGGCGTATCGAGTTATGGAGAACATACGAAAACAGCCGGACGACCTCGCCAGATATCAGGCGCTCAACGCCCTCCAGGTTCGCTTTTCTTAACCCCCTTCGTAATCCCAGGCGTCCGCCTGTCCGTAGCCACTCGGCAAACCCCGTCCATAGACGGGGTTTGTTTTTCCACCCCGTCTATGGACGGGGTTTGCCGGGTGGCTATGGATAGGCGGACGCCTGGGATTACAAAGGGGGTTAATCTGCTGTTCACAGCGGTCAAACGACATACGTGGGCTGGCTTGCCATATACGGAGTGTGTGGCTTTGTAGGATAGGAACGAGCGTCTCTTTTACCGGGTACTAATCGACAATGTGGAGCAGCTCATGCCGATTGTTTACACGCCTACAGTGGGATTGGCGTGTCAGAAATTTGGCTTCATCTACCGCAGGCCGAAGTAAGTGTTGGCAATCCTTGTTCTACTACTTAAGGCTGTATTTTTTCGGTGGTCGTACCACACACTGTTGTTGCTGAGTGTTTTGCAAGCGACGATCAATGTTCGTATCCTTACCGGGGATGCAACACGTGCGCATTGTACGTACTATGTGTGCACAGTACTGTGCGTTGTAGTGTGAATGTATGCGCTTTTCTCTGCTTGTTTTTTGCAGAGGCCTGTATATTACGATCCACGACAATACTGTAGAGAGGATCTATGATATCTTGATGAATTGGCACGAGAGCGATATTAGGGTAAGTTTACTATGCATACAAACGTCAGTTGTGGCTGGGGTTAAACCCCACCCAGCCCCTCACGTAACCCCAAGCATCTCCAGACTGAGAAAATGCACATAACCCCACTCCTACCCTTAGCAGTGACTGTGGATTTTTACTAGAAGGGCGTGCTGCGCGGGTGTCATTACACGCCGGCGCGGTGCGGTGCGCGCCTAACGACACCCGCTGCGCGCGCCGTTCTAGTAAGAATTCACAGCTCACATAGCCCAATACGTACCCCAGATTGTCCATTTCTCTGCTTTCACTGCTTCATATTGCCATTACCCATCATCATGTATGTTACCATTACCATCATCATTTTACCATCCCTTTACCATTACCATTACCATCATCATTTTACCATTCCTTTACCATTACCATTACCATCATCATCTTACCATCCCTTTACCATTACCATTACCATCCTCTACTTAACCTGTACTTTGAACAGGCGATAGTAGTGACGGACGGTGAGCGAATCCTTGGTCTTGGCGACTTGGGCGCCTATGGCATGGGTATCCCGGTGGGGAAACTGGCGCTGTACGTGGCTCTGGCGGGAATCCAGCCCCAGTGGTGTCTACCCGTCCATCTGGACGTGGGAACCAACAATCAGGAGCTCCTGGACGACCCCTTCTACATCGGCCTCAAGCATCCGCGTGTGCGAGGACCCGAGTACGACCTGTTCATCGATAACTTCATGAAGGCCGTCGTCAAAAGGTACACAACACACGTGCTGCATGGTTAATATGGGAGTGGGTGAGGGGTGAAAGAAACAGGAACGTCCGTCCTTGGTTACGCATGACAGATGGAGCAGTCCTTTAGCGTGGCAGTGCAATATTTAGAAAGAGATGCGAAGGCCAGAGAAGTAGCCTGAAAAATTGGGCAGGCCAAAAGAAGAAAAAGAGCGTGTGCGAGCCCAGTGAGGAGGTACAAGAGGGGAAGTTTGAGAAACTGAGTTTGTGTGCTCAGATGGGGACGTGCGCTAAGAGGGGCGTTATCCCGTGCTGCGCTGCGTTTTCGACTCACGCATTGGCCTGCCCAATTTTTCAGGCTACTTCTCTTGTCCTCGCTGCATCTTATTTGCTGGTTGCGCTGAGAATCTTTGGGGCAATTTTTTGATCGGCCATTCCCGTCGGCACCGATCAAAATTAACACAAAACCGGTTTAGAATAGAAAGGGGTCAACTCGCGACTACCCCAGAAATTTTCAGCGCAACTGGTCCATATTATTGATTGATTGCAGGTTTGGCATTGATACGCTGATCCAGTTCGAGGACTTTGGCAATCTGAACGCCTTCCGTCTATTGGAACGCTACAAGGACAACTATTGCACTTTCAACGATGATATCCAAGGTTGGTCTGGAACCCTACAGTACCAGTTGCGTTGTCGCGATTGGGCTGGTAAAGTCACCGACACGATCAAGAGCGTGCTTGACAATTTTGGCGCTCCGTAGTAATCTGACATTCTAAACCAGAATAGCAATAGTGTTTGAAAAAGGGTCGAAAAAGCCGGTTGCTATTCTTGTATAGAAATGCCAGATTTACTAAGATTACTACGGAGCGCCAAAATTGTCAAGCACGCTCTTGATCGTGTCGGTGACTATAATCGACTTTCTTCGTTCTTTTCACTGGCTTCTTTCTGCTCCTGGATGACTGAACAACGTTGACATTCCCGTTGGTACACTAAATACCGCGGCGTCGCTATCGATCGACAAACTTTATTGCGACAACGCAACTGGTCCATAGCGCTTGTAGTTGTAGGTGGCATTGTGGGAGAAACCGTACGTACATATGTCCTGGGTTGGTTGGTAGTGCGTTTCTTTCTTCTAGGCACAGCTTCGGTAGCTGTGGCTGGTCTGATTGCTTCACTGCGCATTACCAAGAAGCCCATGGCCGATCAGAAGATTCTATTCTATGGCGCTGGAGAGGTAACGCTAGCTGTCGTCATCATAAAGGGGAAATTGTGTGACTGAGGGTCACTCAAGTGTGTAGTTCAATGGTTAGGGCGCTCCCCTGGAACGCCAGTGGCCCAGGGTTCGAATCCCTGTGGCTGACAAATTTTCCTGCTGACGTGATGGGTCATCGTTTTTGCCGTCTTTTCTTCTGTTGGCTCGCTCCTTTTCCTCTCTCAGATGACTGAATGACGTCGACATCCCCGTCAGCAGCGATCTATAGCTGTTCTCTAAGTACCGCGGTGCCATCTGGCGACCATGCAAGAGTGATAGCGCAAGTAGTCAATAGCGTGTGTATGTTTGCATGGCTGTATTTATTTAGGCTTCGATCGGTATTGCTCAACTGACTTGTATGGCGATGATGCAGGATGGGATATCGGAAGAAGAAGCGAGAAAGAAGATCTGGATGATCGACTCCAAGGGGCTACTCACTAAAGTATGTACCTACGTGCATTATAGGTATATAATAGTACAGTGCGGTGTTAATTTGGGCGGGAGGAGGGGCGGGTGCGAATTTGGCCAACCCCAACCTTCAGTACTTTTTTCCAGTTGGGGAGAGAGAAAATTGGCGATCATGGTATCAAGGAACATCATTCTTGTGCGCTCAGCTATCTGAGTGGTTGTACAATATTTTCTGGCTTTTCCTATCGCCCCTCCTAATTGAGTAAAGGATAGAGGTGACCCAAATTACCCCCCAGCCGGCCCAACATACTCCGCACTATTATGCTGTACCTACATACGTCATTCTACATCCATTTGTTATCATGAAAAAGATATGTGCCTGGATTTTTACACGCACTATACACATGAGCAGCAAACTGTGCTTGTCTGTTGTGTAGAATCGGACAGATCTGAGCGAGCACAAGCAGCACTTTGCACAGGATCATCGAGATATCAAAGACCTGGCCACCATAGTCAAGGAAGTTCGGCCCACTGCACTCATGGGTAAGACAAGAGAGTGAATTTGGGGTAAACCCGGACACCTACGCTTTTTTGAACTTGCTGTTTCAGCAATATGATGAAACAGATAGCTCATTTGAAAGAGGAGGGTTCAGGAAATTGATTGCGATAACATTTTGTCTCAATCGGTCCATTGGTTGCTGAGATATGCAGCCCTGAAACTTAGGTGGACGAATCTCCCCATGGTCAGATTTATCCCATGGTACCCTGTCCCCTTTTCAATATAGTACACTTCAGCCCGACTTAGCTACAGGGCAAAAGGAGGCAAACAAAGTAGGCATTCAGAATGACCATTGCTGGGACTATCTGCGGGGGCTAAGATTTTTCCGAAAATCCATCACCTTCCATCTCCAGTGTGATTTAGCTGATCTCCCAGTGCTTACTAGTTGATATACAAATACCGAAGACTTCCGATGAATAAGCCAGGTGGATTCGGGAAACAGAGGATGTTGTGTATGTTCCAGGTGCTGCTACAATTGGCGGCGCGTTCACTGAAGGGATCATTCGGGACATGGCATCCTTCAACGAGCGACCCATCATTTTCGCTTTGTCCAATCCGACAAGCAAGGCCGAATGCACGGCGGAACAGTGCTACACGTTCACTGAGGTACAGTTTAACACATAATACCGCGACACAAGTCGTCATTGGGGCGCTTCAGACGTGCTCCGAATTTGCTGCGAGCGAGTTCGCTTCGAGTTTGGAAAGACTTCGTTTTGAAGCGAAACGAACGTCAATTACTCACACGTCTTCGAATTACAAACTTGGTTGTTCGCACGCACGTTTGGAATAACGGAGCGAGTTCGGTGCGAACTCGGAGATTTTACACGTTGAAGCATAGTCAGGGCTCCGAATTCGGAGCGAACTCGGAGTTCACGTCTGAAGCGCACCAATGTCGACAATCAAGTCGCTCAAGCTCAGCTGTTGTCGGTTCGTTGACGAACAATATATACAGTAGGTGTTCTCGGTTTGTTGTCAGTTTGTGGTCGGTTTGTTGACGAAAAGACAACAAACAAACCGGCAACAGCTGAGCTACTTGTTGTATACAATGGCGGCTTGTTGCGGTATGTGTTAAACGCATGCATACGTTGTGTTCGTTTGTGTGCAGCTGAACGAAAGTTCTACGTCGTACGTGGATAAAGAACAAAGATGCTGTAGATGGTGATATTTTGAACGGAGGATTTTCCCGCTTTGTCTAATTATTTTTTGCCAATTAGGGTACTGCGGGGTAAAAGTTTCCCCACAGTACCCTAATTGGTACCCCACAGTACCCTAATTGGCAAAAAGGTTACCCCGCAGTACCCTTATTTCCGCTGCTATGTGGTGTTGCAGGGTAGAGGAGTGTTCGCGAGCGGCAGTCCCTTTGATCCGGTCCAGTTTGGAGGGCGCACCTTTTATCCAGGTCAGGGCAACAACTCCTACATCTTCCCCGGCGTGGCGCTAGGCACTATCGTGTGCGGAGTACGACACGTCAGCGACGAAATGTTCCTCATGGCGTCAGAGGTACTACATGAGTAGTAGGCTTACGGATCATAAATCCGACTACGGGACCTGCTGAAACATTATCATCTGGCCAGTAAGAGTTCGCTAATGGCATTCAAGGCGCGTTGCATAAAATAGATTCACAAATGCGGATTTCTGTGCCTGCTTCGTGTACTCCTGTTCTGCAGAAGTACAATGCGAACGAGACACAGGTCGACTTGAGTCCCATAGCGAACTCTATTCGCCAGACTATTCGCCTCTCTTGATAACAGCGTGCGTTGTTCTCAACCTGCACTTGGCTAAGGTGCAGTATTTATCACACTCACGCACAGCACACCTGTAGTAATTTTTTTACACAATAGGTATACGCAACACTTGCAGGCAGGCAGACAGGCAGGCACACACGCTTGCAAGTTCTGTGTAAATTTTGTAGAAAAAATTACTGCAGGTGTGCTGTGCTTGAGTGTGATAAATACTGCACCTTAGCCACATGCAGGTTAGAACAACGCACGCTGTTATCGAGAGAGGCGAATGTGTGTTGTTTAAGTGTTTATGGGCACTGTTTGTTTCATGATAAACTTGATGTATAATGGGTCACACCAACCCAACGTTCTAAGTCACCTGATGAAGGCTCAAGTTTATATGAGCCGAAACGTTGTGGGGTAAAAGTTTCACCATCTTCCTTTGTCTGGTCTGACCCATTATCCATCAAGTTTATCATGAATGCAACCGGCCAGCGAATAACTTTTCGAAGTTTCACTGTTTGTTTGTGTGCAGACTTTGGCCAATCTGGTGACACAGGCGCATCTGGACGAAGGGAGAGTGTATCCGCCTCTGCAGGACTGTCGCGAGATCTCCGTCAAAATCGCCACACGCGTCTCACAGCACTGCTACGATGTAGGAGGGTACTAGGGGGTAATTCCGGACATGGAAAAATCCGGCCACCAAAGTTTCAGGGCTGCTGCTTATCTCAGCAACCAATGGACCGATTGAGACAAGCACGATATCAATCAATTCCTTCAGCTCTTCTCTTTCAAATGAGCTATTTGCTTCATCATTTGCTGTTTAAGCAGCTAGTCAGCATTGGTGGCCGGGCCGAGTTTACTGCGTACTACCCTACCCTTTGCTTTGTAGAACGTGAAATTTTCGACCACACGCGTTATTGAGGGGAAGTTTTTGGACGAAACATGTGGCTGACGTACGGTACATACTGTGTGTGGCGCGTGCTTTGTCACAGGAAAACCCACTGGGAAATTTGCGGGACAATCTACTTTGGACCCAGCCTCGCATTCTGCCACTAGCTGTGATGGGTCCCGCCACGAATGCGTCTGCAAGAGTACGATAACGACGAAGCGCGCAGCGAGCAGAAGAAGAAACGAAGAACAGAAGAAACAAAACGCTGCGCGCTTGGTCTTTACCGTAATCTTTTAGACACATTCGTTACGGGACTCATCACAGCTAGTGGCAGAACGCAGGGCTGGGTCCAAAGTGGATTCTTGTCCGAATTATCCCGAAATTTCACGACCTGTCCGAAAATTCTGTTTACTTTAGAATGTTATGTGTGTTGTGTGTATGTTTGCAGAAAGGCTTGGCAGCTCACTACCCGAAGCCGTCCAACGTAGAGCAGTTCATTCGGACGCAAATCTACACGCCGGACTACGAAGATTTCCTGCCAGAGCTCTACGAGTGGCCAGACGAATTCACCAAATCCACCTTCAAACCCACCTAGTCAAGTCATCAGACGCATCTAGTTGTATTCGCTAGCCGATGATACAACTGAACTGATGCCGCGTTCACCATACGTCCGTCCGTCCGTCAACCCGTGTCCGTCAACCCGTATACGGTATACGGGTTGACGGATGGACACGTTACGGGTTGACGAACGGATGTTCGGATTTACGGACGTATGTATGGTGAACCCGGCATGAGCCATGAAACCTTTTTTCTGGAACAAGAATACCTCCTTGTGTGTACTCCTGTACAAGATCTCATGCTACAGTATGTGTGTGCACGTTACATCTCCCTTGTAGCATACATACATTACTACTGCGCGGATATGAAAATGACGTTTGTCGACTTTGCGTCCACGTGAAATAAATCCATGATTATTCTTTCACGTGAGCCGTAGTTTTGTACAGGAGTGCGTGAGATATTCATGTTCATCGTAGAAGCAAGCGTTTCTAGGTAATGTACTGTTGGCGTTTAGTACATAGGGTGTTTTGTTTTGTGCAGGCTCAGTACTTTCCTGAGAGACGTGCGTAGAATACTGCCCATCAATGTAGCGAACGCTTTTGTTTTCGTTGACGGTAGCATCAAGGATCCATGAACAAGAATAGTACGCTGCATGGCCTGCGATCATATATTGTCATGTAGTAATGCATCATAGTGATGGTGTATCGCATGTAGGAGTCATCGATGATTATTTTCATCGATGATTTCTTTCACGACCTTTCCAGGCACAGGGATTGATCTTCGCAGGCCATGCGGCGTACTATTCTTGTTCATGGATCCTTGGTAGTATAGTAGAGGCCTACGCTTCATTATTTTTGTGTCTGCGGAGATTTTCAAAGTCGCGGAAGACTTTTTCGGTGAAATAGAAAATTTCCGCAATAGTTTGATCAAGCTGCAGTACGTTCTGTACCTGTGGAGAGCATTATTCGTAGTTTAGGTTTGGTATGTACTGTTTGTAGTAGGTCTACTTTTGTAGTCCGCCTTTGTGATACTGTATGCATGTGCGTCCTCCGTACATGCAACCATAAAATGTAGGTAGATCCTTTTCTGTTTTGTGCGGTGCGTGCAGCTATGTACATAAATGTGCACAGTAAATTATTTGTGCTATACTGGTAAGTCATTCAGACTGCTTTATGTTGTGCGAAATCGTAAGACATCCAGTGTTGTGTATGCACAGCTACAAAATCCGCCAGTAAAACTTGTGATTTGATGAGATCGTGATCAGATCAGTGAGTGGCATTGGCATTTGTTTGCGCGATATTTATTGGTGTTCGTGTTCATGCAGAATTACGATGCAAATTTTTTGACGTCTTGGTCGCTGTGGAGCTTCTAGTCAACAAAAAAAGCAGCACTGACTAGAGAGTTACAAGAACTCCTAGCCTCTCTAGAAGTCCTTGAAAAAGGAAATCATAAAGATTTGACCCATCAAAAATATCAACAGAAAACTGCAATGATGCGATGCGTCCCGCTCTCCCGCAGCCATCCTTGGTCCCATCATGATGTTCAGGCACAAATCGTGTTTCATTTAACTGGTCCCGCAACGAATCCATGTAAACTGCACAGATGACGCAACGCGACGCGACGGTTGCCAGATGTGAGCAGAACAGAATAAAGAAAAAAAGAAAACCGAAATATCTGTTCACAACAAATCTTGGGCAGAAATAACGGAAATATTGATTCCGTCCGCTGAAAACAATTAGAACGCAAGAAAAGCTGCCGATGGCGGATAAAATGTTACTCAATCTCCGTGAAATTATCACAATTCTTCGTTTTCTTCTTTCTTCTGTTCTGCAACTGCCGCGTTGCGTCGTCGTTTGCGCAGCTTACACGCATTTGTTGCGGGACGATTTGTGCCTGAACATCAAGATGGGACCAAGGTGGATTGCCGCAAAGGAAACGAAGCGGTGCGTCGTCGCTTCGTTTTCCATTGGTGATTCTCCGTTCGCTTCGGGATCGGGATGCGGACGAAACCATTTTCTGCTGATCTTTTTGATGGGTCAAACGTTGATAGAAGCACGCAGAAAAAAAAAACTTTTTCGGGCGCGCCTGCGCTATCTCTGTGATTCCCGATTTTCATTTTCAAGAGGTATTAACTAATACGCAACCAAAACAACCAACAACCAAAACAACCAACGTGGACTTCCTAAAAAATAGCTCCGCCTAAATGACACACTAGTTGCGTTGCGAGTGCAATCAATCAAGAACCATGATCAATCAATCAATATGCCCTTATCAAAATTGTGGGGTAGTGTGGGGACAGTTGGTCCAACACATGCAGTAGCAGTAGTGTAGTCTAGAGTGACAGAAAAAATGGAAAACATCCAATGTTCAAACAAAATAGCATGAATTAGCATAGAAAATATGAATGCAATTCCAGGTGTTGAAGTTACTGGGCACTGAGAGCTGGGTGCTGAATGGCAATATATGTCTTGCGCAGGTGATTGGGCAGACTTCAGCTCAGGCTGAGGCTTAGGCTTAGGGCTTAGGTATTGGATTCAGAGGGGTAGACCTCAGCCTCAGCCTTAGCCTGTCCATGTGCCTGTGCAAAGTAGATATTACCATGCACCACCCAGCTCCCTGGGTCCTTTTGCACTGACATAGTAGATATTCCAAATTACCCCGTACTACCCTATTGCAAACGCTGGTTCAAATATTTTCATGCTACTGGACCCATTTGTTGTTTCGACAATGTCTGTTGCGCCACTTTGTTTGTATGCGCCATTTAGGCAGATCCTATTTTCAAGAAGTCCACGTTGGGTGCGATTTGGGTGTTTTGGTTGTTGGTTGTTTTGGTTGCGTATTAGTTATTACCTTTCAAGACACAAAAGAAAAGAAGAACAAAGCAAGCGAAGAGGAAGAGCATGGCATTGGAGGCGATGTGTGCGTCGACTTGTGAAGGAGGATATGGATATGGGAAGCATCGAAGAATGCGACTGGAAGAAGAAGAGAGAGATGGAGTGGAGCAACCTGCCACTGCGCTCTTCGCTCAGCCGCAATTCCTCATGCCAAACACTGCGCTGCATGTAAGGAGGACACTCTGCACTCGAATGAAGACGAGTCGAAACATGTTCTGCCCTTTGGCCGTGCATATCTTGCTGCATTTATTTATATTTGCTATAAAAATAATCTCAAAAAAGTCGCAAGATTAGAATCAAACATACGCACGCTATGCACGGCCAACAGTGCACATATTTAGACTAGTCTTGAGTCGTGTTCAGGTTCACCTTACGTCCGTAAATCCATAACGTTCGTAAACGTCCGACGTATCTAGGAGTACACGGAACCCCAAATGACCCATGCACTCCTAGATACGTCGGACGTTGGTTTACGGACGCTACGTATTTGCGGATGTATGGACGTATGGTGAACGCGGCATTATTCGTGTTCAAGAATATGTTTCTTTCTCTTTTTTCAGCCCAAGCAGTTTGTGGAGAGCCATTTCGGGCCGAACAGCGCCCACGAACGCAAGTTGCACTTCGCCAAAGGAACCACTACTCTCGCCTTCATTTACAAACCGAAAACAGAGGCGGACAAGGGCGGTATTGTGGTGGCTGTAGACTCACGGGCATCGGCCGGCCAAGCCATCAGTATGTAGTTACATTGAGTAGGGTACTTTGGGGTAAACCCGGACACCTAAGCATTTCTGAACTTGCCGCTTCAGCAATGATGAATATGGTAGCTCATTTGAAAGAGGAGAGTTCAAGGAATCGATTGGCAGAATACTTGTTTCACTCGGTCGTATGGTTGCTGAAAAATACTAAGTGTCCGGGTTTACCCCCGTGTCCGGGTTTATCCCACAGTACCCTAGTAGTGCTGCGGGGTAATTCGGGTGGGTTTGCATTGGGCGACGTAATACGTAGGCAGGGCACCGTGGGGTAAATCCGGCAGCTTATGCTCCTTTGAAATTGCTGTTTCAGCAATTGATGATCCCAGCGCATTTGAAAGATGAGAGTTCGTGGAAGTGATTGCTCTGATCTTGAGATAATAGCCCTGAAGCTTAGGTGGCCGGATTTTCCCATGGCCGGGTTTAGCCCGTACTGCCCTGTTTTGTGGTGATTGTGTGTAGGTTCTAAGACGGTGATGAAGATTCTTGACGTGTCTGACCGAGCTGTGGCCACTATGGCTGGTGGCGCGGCGGACTGTCAGTACTGGATGCGAGTTCTGGCCAAACAATGCGCGTGCGTACACGTTCATTCCTAATATCAGGACTCGATAATAGAGAAGGACTGTGAATCTGTGAGCAAAAGCCGTGCACAGAGCTAAGCCCGATAAGAGCCAAAAGCGTCCCCCAACTGGGACCCCAGTCCCCCACCTGGGGGACGCCGTCCCCCAAGTGGGGGACGCTAAGAGATGCCCACCCAACGTCTTTTGAGTATTCGCATCGTTTCTTTTTGGTGGGCGCTTTATGCGTTTCGTCTCCAACCTGGCGAAAGGCGTCCCCCAGGTGGGGGACGGGGGTCCCAGTTGGGGGACGCTTTTGGCTCTTATCGGGCGTAGCTCTGTGCACGGCTTTTGCTCACAGATTCACAGTCCATTTTGCTAGATTTGGTTGATTAATGGATGATCAAAATAGTATTCATGTACATGGAGTTGTGTTGTTTGCAGGATCTACAAGTTACAGAATGGGCAGGAGATGAGCATCGCGTCCGCGTCCAAGTGGATTTCCAACATTCTGCACTACTATCGCAATATGGGATTATCCATTGTAAGCGAAAGCAAAAATGCCAACCTACTGTACGCTCGAAAGGTAGTAAGTATCTCATCGTCTTGTGTTGTTGTGTTTTGCTGTTCTATAACCTTGCCACTTGACTAATGACCCATTCACATTATGGAAGATGTACGCCGGATATACTGTACGTCGAGCGTGTTCCTTGTTAGGCACAACGCAAGAGCATAGGTACATGTTCGGCGTACGTCTTCCGATGTGAACGGGGGCAATAAGAGTTCGGTCTGAAACTCAAGTCGTGTTGCGTAAAATTGAAAGGCTGATGCGGATTTTTGTCCATGCTTCTGATACGCCTCTACGCAGGACGACTTGTGTTTGTGTCCCATCCCATTTGCACTGTCTTCAAGGTCGTGCTGGTTTTTCTCTTTTTTAGGGCTCCATGGTGGCTGGATATGACAAGAAGGTAGGTAGGTATGGACTAAACGTTTTTGCAGTAGGTTTTCGCTCATTATTGGCCAACAAGTGTACAGGATATGACTTGTACTGTGTATCTAATGAGTTACTGTGCTCTGCTCAGGGTCCGTCTTTGTATCTGGTGTTGGATGATGGCTCGAGAGTGAAATCGGACGTGTTCTCCATAGGCAGCGGCTTCCTCAATGCCTACAGCATTCTGGATGCAAGTCGCAAAGAAGTAAAGCACAGTATGTAAGTAGTACCCTATGGTATATGGTGAGGTGGTCGTAGCCTAGCCATAATCTGGCCACTATAAGCTAGCTATGGAACTCGGGGCGTGTTGCGTAGCTTTGTTTACACATGTAGGGTATTGTGGGGTAAACCCGGACACCTAAGCTTTTCTGAGCTTGCCGCTCCAGCAAATGATGAACATGGTAACTCATTTGAAAGAGGAGAGTTCAAGGAATCGATTGGTAGAATACTTGTCTCAATCCGTCTTATGGTTGCTGAGATAGACTAGGTGTCCGGGTTTACCCCCGTGTCCGGGTTTACCCCAGAGTACCCTACTCCTACATATAGGCGTACGTACGTGCAGAGTGAACATAAATCAAATTCCCGCTTGAGTCTTTCTATTTTACGCAACATGACTGGAGTTCCATGGATAATAGCGAATGTGTCTTTTTGTGCGAAGGAGCAGTGACAAGACAAATATCGTGTCAGAGTCAAGAATGCGTAATAGTTCACGTAAATCCGATGCACAGTATGGAGTAAAAGTAGGTAGGCGGAGGAAAGGCGTTTAAAGTGTTTCTGTTTCGTGTGTGTAGGCTATGAGCGATGCAGAAGCTTTGGAATTGGGACGAAAGGCCATCATGCACGCCACATTCAGAGACATCGGCTCAGGAGGCTACTGCAACCGTAAGCCAGCTTGGGTACTCTGGGGCAAACCCGGCCACCTACATGTAAGCTCCTTTGAACTTGTTTTTTCAGCAACTGATGAGCCAAATAGTTTGCTTATTTGGAAGAGGAGAGTTGAAGGAATCGATTGAAATATTCGTCTCAATTCATTTATCTTAATCGGTCCATTGGTTGCTGAGGTATGCAGCCCTCCGGATTTTCCCACGTGGCCGGATTTGCCCCATAGTACCCTAGCGGGGTAACAGAGAAGAGCAAGGGTGCTTGGTTCGGCCGACAATTACAGTTCAAGAGTGAGCGAGTTTCCCCGCATGGACGGTTTTACCCCGCGCCACCCTACGTGCAAACATTTTTTTATTTTCTAGTGTGTCACATTACGCCCACTAGTAAGAAGTACTACGAATCGAAAGATGTGAGCGAGATGTACTACGAGCACATGAAGCAGATGAAGCGAGAACCCTACCAACCCTCCGCTGATAACCTCTAAAGCTGCCTACGAAAAAGAATCGTTTTGGTCAGCTATGCTCTTTGCTCCGGTGTTTTTGGATTAGCTGCTCCATAAGGAATACGTATGTACGTACTGTGTGCATGCATGCTCGTGTGTTTGGAGCGATTGGGTCTGACAGAACGACGTGGAAATAAAAGCTTTTGTTATGGAGTGCTGATGTTATTTTGTGCGATAAATAAATGAAGGCTGTTGTGTGCCTCCTACTCAGTTACTTGCTAAGTTGCGATGATTGCACGGAGATGGATTCTATATTGTGCAGTGCGGTTAAGTCTGTTTTGTAGTGTGCTACAGAGAGAGACATTACTAAGAAGGCGCAATGGGTTGGACGGGGATCGCAGTGACTTGCCGTCATAAGCAGCCAGCTGAAGCGTATCAAAAAGGTAGGGCATGCATAGCCTATATGGTGGAATGTTCGTGTACAGTTAGATATGGACCAGTTGCTCTAAGAATTATGGATGTTCGCGAACTGACCCCATCTCTGTGTATTGCACTTTTATCAATGCATTTTCTCCGTTACAGTGACAATATTGTGTACAGAAAGGCGATATGTGTGACGGCTTTTTTCTCGTACAGAATTGAACCTGTTGCGAGCGAAGGGAGTGTTTCCGTCTGACATTCCACTGCTGGTTGTAGAGGATCCTGAGGAGGACATAGGGAGTGGAGGATCCACGCTGAACGCGCTTCTCACTCTCACTGAACACTTGTGCGCCAAAGCCGGACATACTGTCATCTCTGTAGACATCCTACAACACGCTCGCTTGCTCATTATGCATCTGGTAATGTAGGAGTAGGTACCTTGCATACAGTACATTACTGCTTGAATGAGGTATCCTGTTTTGGATGGGGGGGGGGGGGGGGGGGGGAGGAAGTTGTTTGTATTATACATAGATAAGTAGTCTAACCTAACCACTACGAGAAACTAACCACTATGCAACTTCAAGTCGTGTTGCTCAGAACAGCTTCATAAATTGCGGATTTCTCTCCGTACTTCGTGTACTCAGCTGTAACGTACAGAATTTCGGCCTTTGTACATTCCTAGTATTGTTAAAGTAAACTGCATATATAAGGTTACTGTAGTAGCGAAGGTTCTCGAAAAATAGCCGCTGCTACTTTGTGATGTACGTATGTACAAAAAGCATAGGCTAATAATCATCGTTCGAGAAGCTTTGAATCGAAGGAAGCTTCAGTGGCGTGAGTTTGAGAGCTAATAATAGTTTTATGAAAAGTTACAAAAAGTTAAGCTGGCTGGTGCCGCCAGCTGCTGACGTAAATTAAGATGGTGGATCGAAAGATTCGAAGGTTTGGAAAGTTCTGGAGAGTTCTGGAAGGAGATCTTTTGATGGGTTGAGACTATAGCCGAAGGCGGTTGTTTGTATTTTCAGTCAGTTCGGTTGCAATCCTGGGTTGAAGTTGCATAGTGGTTAGTTTCTCATAGTGGTTAGGTTTAGACGTACTTATTTATGTATAACACAAACAACCTTTCCCCTACTACTAACCCATCACATCCCCACAACCAGATCTTCCTACTCTCCTCCAACACTACACAGCAACAGCAAACAGAACTGACCGAAGCCCAAACCCTACAAGACGCACAAACACGCAAACCCACACCAATATCCAGCAACCAACGACCACACAACATCTACCAATCACCAACTCCCTCCAAAACACCACATCACCAAGCCAAACAGAAAAGCATCCACCCCCCACCCCAAAACCCTACCCCATCCAGCTGACCTTCCTCCCCCCCTCCTCAGTAAACGATTATGTTTCAGCCTCCTCAGAAGATGTGAGAGCGGGGCGCAAGGAGAGGAAAGAGTCACAGCCGCAGACCCAGACAGCGGAAGCAGAAGCAGCAGCAGACAACTGGGTGAGGGTGAGGTAGAGGTCGACCAAGGGATTGCGATGAACCAGGAAGCCAGTGTCGCTGAGATAAGAGCCGTAGCTGAGCCAAGCACGACCGCACGGGTCGAACGGATAATCTCGACCCTACAACAACGGGCAATAGAACGGTGCCGGTGCGTATTGACCAGTTGCGCTAACACTTTCTGGTATGTACAATACAAACAACCTCCCCCATCCAAAACAGGATACCTCATTCAAGCAGTAATGTACTGTATGCAAGGTACTCCTACATTACCAGATGCATAATGAGCAAGCGAGCGTGTTGTAGGATGTCTACAGAGATGACAGTATGTCCGGCTTTGGCGCACAAGTGTTCAGTGAGAGTGAGAAGCGCGTTCAGCGTGGATCCTCCACTCCCTATGTCCTCCTCAGGATCCTCTACAACCAGCAGTGGAATGTCAGTCGGAAACACTCCCTTCGCTCGCAACAGGTTCAATTCTGTACGAGAAAAAAGCCGTCACACATATCGCCTTTCTGTACAATATTGTCACTGTAGCGGAGAAAATGCACTGATAAAAGTGCATGCAATACACAGAGATGGGGTCAGTTCGCGAACATCCATAATTCAGAGCAACTGGTCCATATCCATACCTAACTGTACACGAACATTCCACCATATAGGTATGCCCTACCTTTCTGATACGCTTCAGCTGGCTGCTTATGACGGCAAGTCACTGCGATCCCCGTCCAACCCATTGCGCCTTCTTTGTAGATGTCTCTCTCTGTAGCTGTAGCACACTACAAAACAGACTTAACCGCACTGCACAATATAGTTGCCCATCATCGCAACTTAGCAAGCAACTCAACAGGAGGAGGCACACAACAGCCTTCATATTTATTATCGCACAAAATAACATCAGCACTCCATAAACAAAAGCTTTTATTTCCATGTTGTTCTGTCAGACCCAATCGCTCCAAACACACGAGCATGCATGCACACAGTACGTATGTATTCTTTATGGAGCAGCTAATCCAAAAACACCGGAGCAAAGAGCATAACGCAACTTTTTCGTAGGCAGCTTTAGAGGTTATCAGCGGAGGGTTGGTAGGGTTCTCGCTTCATCTGCTTCATGTGCTCGTAGTACATCTCGCTCACATCCTTCGATTCGTAGTACTTTTTACTGGTGGGCGTAATGTGACACACTAGAAAATACAAAAATGTTTGCAGGTAGGGTGGCGCGGGGTAAAACCGTCCATGCGGAGAAACTCGCTCACTCTTGCACTGTAATCGTCGGCCGAACCAAGCACCCTTGCTCTTCTTTTGTTCCCCCGCTAGGGAACTATGGGGCAAATCCGGCCACGGGGAAAATCCGGAGGGCTGCATACCTCAACCAATGGACCGATTAAGATAAATGAATTGAGACAAATATTTCAATCGATTCCTTCAACTCTCCTCTTTCAAATGAGCAAACTATTTGGTTCATCAGTTGCTGAAAGAGCAAGTTCAAAGGAGCCTAGGTGGCCCGATTTGCCCCAGAGTACCCACAAGCTTGCTTACGGTTGCAGTAGCCTCCTGAGCCGATGTCTCTGAATGTGGCGTGCATGATGGCCTTGCGTCCCAATTCCAAAGCTTCTGCATCGCTCATAGCCTACACACACGTCACAGAAACACTTTAAACGCCTTTCCTCCATTCCATCTACCATACCTACTTTTACTCTATACTGTGCATCGGATTTACGTGAACTATTACGCATTCTTGACTCTGACACGATATGTCTTGTCACTGCTCCTTCGCACAAAAAGACACATTCGCTATTATCCATGGAACTCCAGTCATGTTGCGTAAAATAGAAAGACTCAAGCGGGAATTTGATTTATGTCCACGCTGCACGTACGTACGCCTATATGTAGGAGTACATGTGTAAACAAAACTACGCAACACGCCCCGAGCTAGCTTATAGTGGCCAGATTATGGCTAGGCTACGACCACCTCACCATATATCATAGGGTACTACTTACATACTGTGCTTTACTTCTTTGCGACTTGCATCCAGAATGCTGTAGGCGTTGAGAAAGCCGCTGCCTATAGAGAACACGTCCGATTTCACTCTCGAGCCATCATCCAACACCAGATACAAAGACGGACCCTAAGCAGAGCGCAGTAACTCATTAGATACAGAGTACAAATCATATCCTGTACACTTGTTGGCCAATAATGAGCGAAAACCTACTGCAAAAACGTTTAGTCCATACCTACCTACCTTCTTGTCATATCCAGCCACCATGGAGCCCTAAAAAAGAGAAAAACCAGCACGACCTTGAAGACAGTGCAAATGGGATGGGACACAAACACAAGTCGTCCTGCGTAGAGGCGTATCAGAAGCATGGACAAAAATCCGCATCAGCCTTTCAATTTTACGCAACACGACTTGAGTTTCAGACCGAACTCTTCTTGCCCCCGTTCACATCGGAAGACGTACGCCGAACATGTACCTATGCTCTTGCGTTGTGCCTAACAAGGAACACGCTCGACGTATATCCGGCGTACATCTTCCATAATGTGAATGGGTCATTAGTCAAGTGGCAAGGTTATAGAACAGCAAAACACAACAACACAAGACGATGAGATACTTACTACCTTTCGAGCGTACAGTAGGTTGGCATTTTTGCTTTCGCTTACAATGGATAATCCCATATTGCGATAGTAGTGCAGAATGTTGGAAATCCACTTGGACGCGGACGCGATGCTCATCTCCTGCCCATTCTGTAACTTGTAGATCCTGCAAACAACACAACTCCATGTACATGAATACTATTTTGATCATCCATTAATCAACCAAATCTAGCAAAATGGACTGTGAATCTGTGAGCAAAAGCCGTGCACAGAGCTACGCCCGATAAGAGCCAAAAGCGTCCCCCAACTGGGACCCCCGTCCCCCACCTGGGGGACGCCTTTCGCCAGGTTGGAGACGAAACGCATAAAGCGCCCACCAAAAAGAAACGATGCGAATACTCAAAAGACGTTGGGTGGGCATCTCTTAGCGTCCCCCACTTGGGGGACGGCGTCCCCCAGGTGGGGGACGGGGGTCCCAGTTGGGGGACGCTTTTGGCTCTTATCGGGCGTAGCTCTGCGCACGGCTTTTGCTCACAGATTCACAGTCCTTCTGTATTATAGAGTCCTGATATTACGAATGAACGTGTACGCACGCGCATTGTTTGGCCAGAACTCGCATCCAGTACTGACAGTCCGCCGCGCCACCAGCCATAGTGGCCACAGCTCGGTCAGACACATCCAGAATCTTCATCACCGTCTTAGAACCTACACACAATCACCACAAAACAGGGCAGTACGGGCTAAACCCGGCCATGGGAAAATCCGGCCACCTAAGCTTCAGGGCTGCATATCTCAAGATCAGAGCAATCACTTCCACGAACTCTCATCTTTCAAATGCGCTGGGATCATCAATTGCTGAAACAGCAATTTCAAAGGAGCATAAACTGCCGGGTTTACCCCAGTTCCAGTTCCAGTAGATGGGGTGCAGGGCTTCAGTCATGATCCACCCCGCTCTGCTCAGGCCGAATTGAATGTCTACCCATTGCAGAACCCCTGAGAACCAGT
>JASAMW010001533.1:0-68307 GCA_030247985.1 Epsilonema sp. ZAB3_2
GGCACCAAAATAATGAGCATTCCTCAACAACACACCATAGAAGTATCCCCTATCCATCATGGAAACCTCCGCTCCTGCATCAAACATCACCGGACACTTAGCACCGCCAACTCCCGCCATCACAAAAGCAGTCGCCTCCTCCTCAGCCTTCTGCACAACTACCATCGCTTCCCCTGCTGTTCTCTGCACTGGTTGCTGCTGCGTGTACACCTGCCTTGACTGGATGATCTCCTCTAACCTAGCCCAACGAACTGCCTCCTGCAACGATTCTGGCTGTTTCCGCTCCACCTGATCCCTCATTTCCAACGGCAAACCATCCAAGAAGAAAAACAACAGCAAAAAGTCATGCTTGTCGCCATCCTCCCAAGCAAACAATGCCACTTCCCCCAACGTTCGAACCCTCTGCAAAAACTCCATTACTGTCTCCTCCTGCCCCTTCTGACACTGTATCAGCTGTCGACAAGCCTGCTCCTGCTCCATACGATTCCAAATCTGCTGCTTCAATTGAACAACTCCCTCGTCAAACGATCGACATGGTCCTGCTGCCAAAAACGCTTCCAAAGCCAACCCCTTCAAGCATGCCTCCAAGAACCGCAAAGAATCCGCGTCGTCCCACCTTCCCGCCAGCCTGCATCGACGAAAATCCGCCAAAAACGCCACCAAATCAACGCTACAAAGCCCATCGAAAATTGGCAATTCGTCCAAGCTAATGTTGACCACCTTAGGCGCCTCTGCCTGATTGCGTAGTTGCTGTTCCTGCAGCTCTAACTCCTTCCGCCTCAACTCCAACATCTGCTGCAAACACCGATTACTCTCCTGAACCAACTGACAACACATCCCCAGCCCTGTCGCACCTTCCCCTGGCCAATCTCCCGCTGTACCTACCGCGCCACGATTCTCCTCCTCCTCCACCTCTATTTCAATAACTACTGGCCTTCCCCTGCCCAAACTATCCTCCTGTCCCATACCAGCCATACTCCCCTTTTTCTTCTTCATTTCCAGCTCCGTTCGCCCCATTTTCAGCTTACAGTCCCCAACGTAGCCGTTTTCCTTGCCCTTGATTCCCGCGAGTTGCCCGTCCTTCTCTTGCACTTGCATTGCCAAGCGTTGCCCTTGATTGACCGCACACTTGAATTTCGCCTCCGCCAGCTCCACACCTTCAACACACCCAAAAGCACACCCAGCACACAAATCCGTCCAAAAAGCTCGTTTAGTAGACAAGTAGAGTACAATAGCGCACAATAAAATACAGTAAGATACAGTTGCAGCCGTGTTGCACAAGCAGAAATCCGTAGGCCCCGACCCGCTCAGTCCTCCAGATGTGGTAAAGTTGCTGTTAACTACTGCCCAATGCGTGTACTGTACTATTCTGTTGGCCTGAGTGTCAGTGGATGAATACGAACTTCTGCTGTGAATGCAATGGAGACCACAAGATATAGAGTAAAGGCTTTTATTGACTTAGCTTGCACGTTTATGATGTTCCATCAAGATTGGCACCGACTCCGAGTTGTGACTCCGTCCGCCGCCGAACGCCCTTGCAAGCCGCCCAACGCCGTCCGAACCCTCCAACTCGTTGACCCGACGCTTTTGACGCTCGCTAGCAAGCTTGCTCGATCTGTTGACAACCTTTCTCGCCGTCAACCTCCTTTCTCGTCACTTTCTTATCAACCTCCTTGCCCAATCAACCTCCTTGCTTGCCGCCTCTCCTCTCATCTCATCTCTCTCATCTCCCTCGCTCCGCTCTTTCTGCCAACTCACTCACGCAAACTCAAAACCTCACAAAGCACACACATGTCGCACGCCCCATAAAGTGTCACTAAAGGCCATTGCGCCTAACTTGCACGTCTCAGACCAGTCGGCTCACCACATCCTCCCCAACTGCCTTGAAAAAGCTGCCGCGTCCTGCCACATTGACATGTGCAGTACGTTACGTACATACGTTCCTGTGTACTACAGAGTAGTCAATGCTAAAAGTTCGCAAGCCAATAAATCCGTATTTCACGTTGCTTCACCAACACAAACACATGATCGGGTATGACGATTGCCTACGTATTCAGGAATAGGACTGTACACACAGTGCAAATACACAGTCGTTTTGACACTTGAAAAGCTGATGAAGAATGGTGCAAATCATGCAGAATTGTCAACACAACAGAATAAACTGGATGTACAAACAAGCTGAGAGCATGCCTACTATTGTCCATCTCTGCCAAAGGAAATACCATTGTAAAAGCATTTGTGGTGATAGCTCAGCTGCAATAGGGCGAATTTGATCTGGAATGGGCTCTATCAACCTATTTTTGATATCGCTTCAATATAGGCTGAGCAGCTCTTGGCCACCTCCCCTTTGACCCTTTGAGGACCAAAATGTCTTCAGAGGAGAGAGCGCGGCCCCGGCCGGTTGCACTGTCTTTCTTGTCTGGATAATGGTGGGAGATTAGCGTGTTTATGCGACCGAGCCCGCCCAGATCAAAAACAAGCAGAGAAAACTGCTTCAAGTTGATGCCACAGTAATACTGGAACATTTTGGCATCAGCAGACAGCGCGCTGAATGAATGACGAGCATCCAGCAGTTGTGAGTGTAGAGCAGAAAGCTGCAGCTTCAGGTCACTGATCGTCGCATCCTTTTGTTCATTAGAAGCGGCTAACTCCTTCTTTTCAGACTGCAGCCGTCGGTGATAAACAGCTGATGCCTGCTGTTGTTTCTGCGCCTCTTGATGCAGCGAACTCATATCCGCTTGATGTGCTTCAGCGCTGATAAGTGCCGTATCTTCATTTTCAGCCGGTAGCAGACTCGATGATGCGGAAGCTGGAGACGAAGGAGAATGATGCGTCAAGTGTAACTTTCTCCGCTTCGGAGTGCTGCTATCGCTCTCTGCTGATGACGACAAAGCTTGCGCGAGAAGAATTTCCCTTTTCGATGCTTCAGGATCGAATCTCGGCGCACGACTGGGCCTTTGTTCGGGCGTATTGTAGGCAAATATGGTCGGTACGGCATCCTTGGCTAGCATCAACTTTCCCTCCTGCCCATAGGCCCGAGACAGAAACTTCTTTTCAAAATGAGCAGAACAGATGACAGCTCGATCATAGTTGGTCAGTTTCTTATCAGCTCTCCTTTTCGTAGTTTTGGGCAGGGGTCTGCAGCAGTTTTTCGGCTGACATTTTTTACGGCTGGGCGAGGAAAAAGAAAGGGGCCAACTTTCGCTTTTTCTTCCAAGACAGAAAGGCATCACTCGTACGCGGGGGTTAATGACCAGCAGGGACAGCAGGCGGTCACTCTCATTCACTCGCATGGCACGCACAACACACCCTCATATACCGCTTCCTTTCTCCCTATTACCCAGCATGATCGTCGTCTACGTCACAGTCCTTGCGGAGGGGGCAGAAAACCTACTTCGTATTTTCGTTTTGAGAGTCCACTATTGCGATCCAGCAGTCACAGCGGTGTCTCCTCCACCAGCAAACTTATCGCGGACTAGTGGCCCTGCAATTGCGTGCCAGCATACTCATCGCGGACTTGTGGCTACTTAATTGCGATCCAGCAAACTCATCGCGGACTAGTGGAGCCGCAATTGCGTGCCACCGCTGTGACTGCTGGATCGCAATTGCGGGGCCGGCGGTCACAGCTTTGTTTTTGGGGGCGCGTATTTCGCGCATAACACGGGTTCAAAGAATCAAAAGTTTCATCCACTTGCCGTGGTCGGATCTGAATAATTTTTGCACCATGAAAAAGCTGAGACTTTCAGCATTTACGTGAGCTAAGCTTCGAATCTGTAGCCCTATTGGAAGCTGTGACAGCCAGCCGATAAGCTTTGCTGCCCTATTTCTCAGTACTAAAGCCTTGTGTCGCACTCTCTAACGGTATGGGCTCTTGATGACATGCATTCAATAGATAAGGATTATCTAGGTATTGAATGCATGTCATGTACTGCATGTACGTAGTATGTACTGAATGTTGCGGAGAATCAGAATACTAGGAAATGGACTTCTTGAAAACTTAGTGTTCGGATTTGTAGGTTGTTCTGTATCTATGCGCATACAGAACTTATGAAGTGTGTACATGCGGTCATACACTGATGAGTGACATTGGCCTTGCTTGCAACATGAGGCTGATATTGTTCTGGTTTTGTTTCTAGCGCTTGTTTCTCCTTTTCCGTTGCGAGCACTCCGCGCAGTCAGGTGAGTAGCGGACTCGACACTATTCTCTCCTCACCAGATGATTCTCCAGGAACTCTCGCCAAGGAAGATGGTGGCTCCAATTTCCCTCCTTTTTCGCTCTCTGGCCACAGTCAGGGAACACTGCATACTGACCTGAATAGCAGCAGCTACTGTGAGCTGGTAGAATCTCCTTTTTCTGCGCGTACACCAGGAAGTGCAGGAGAAAGAGCGTCTACTACTGGTACTGCTGCAACTGTGATCAGACGCAGCAAGAGACTGGAGGCGAAGACTACGGCTGCTGAGCGACAACAGCAGAGAGACGCAACGCCGAGTCGCGTACTCGGCCAAGCACTCACTGGCCTCAGCATTGGAGGCGCAGGAGAACAGCAGCGCAACCGGGAAAACGGAAGAAGAGGTACTCGACTCGACTCTACGTAGCCGTTAGCTAGACTGCATCATGCGGAATTTCATTGTTTTCTCTATTCGCCTTGCTCCATAAGAGGAGGTGCCGTTTTCGCCCTCCTCGCCGATTTTTGAGCTGCAGTTATCACACACGCAAAGCAGGCCGAAGCAATTACTTTTTGCAATTTTGGTATATTTCTTGAAAAAAGTAATTGCTTCGGCGTGCTTTGCATGTGTGTTAAAACTGCAGCTCAAAAATCGGCGAGGAGGGCGAAAACGGCACCTTCTCTTATGGAGCAAGGCCCATACACGAACAAGAGCTCGACTGGAATGTGTCTTACTTAGGCCCATTCTCATCCCTGACATTCCCGGCGTCCGCTGGGCCGCAGACAGAATTCGGTGGTCTTTTCGGCGGTCGCGCATCTCACTGTCAAGTCGGCGTGAATACGAGACGAACTCTGTTGTCGCCACCGAGATTCAACCCGTGCACTTCTGCCTCCCTTTTGAGCACAGGAAATTACGGTAAAGGCGTGGGCCTTTGCATGTTGTAGTGTAATCGTACGTAATCGATCAATTTTAATCGACCAAATTTCTCGTCGGAGGGTAGCTTCGTTGATTGAAATAATGGATGGATATTTATATTACCGTAGTATGTATGTACAGGCTGTTTAGCGAAAGCTGTAACCTCTAAAATGCTTATAACTTCTGAACCAATGCTTAAATTTTAACCAAATATTTTTACATAAAAACTTGAACACATACCAGACAAGCTTGCAAAATTTCATTGGTGGGTCTTAACTACGAAGGGAATTATGAAGCCTCAAACATTGGGTGTCAAAATCGGCAGTGATGAGAAAAGCGCTCGATTTTGAAGGCTATAAGCATCCATTCGGACTTATTCAGCATACAATGCGAAAACATAAAGGGAACATTGCCGCCATCCCTAGGAACATGCTTGAAAAAAGTGTTTTCCAGGGTTTTGAAGACGGCTGCACAAGTGCTGGAGAACGAAAACGGGCACATCGAAAAATAGGACCTGAAAAGGCGTCGCTTGTTGGTTCGTTAATAGTGCATGTACGCTAATGAAATTTTGCATGCTTGCCTTGTCTGGTATGTGTTCAAGTTTTTATTTAAAAAAATGTGGTTAAAATTCGTGCATTGGTTCAGAAGTTATAAGCATTTTTAGTTACAGCTTTCGCTAAACAGCCTGTATGTATGTATGTATGTATGTATGTATGTATGTATGTATGTATGTATGTATGTATGTATGTATGTATGTATGTATGTGTGTATGTATGTATGTATATATGTATGTATGTATGTATGTATGTATGTATGTATGTATGTATGTATGTATGTGGGCTGTTGCAAGATATGTAGGTAGGTACAAATACAGGTTACTGTCTTGCGCGGTAATGCCTTTTCTTTTGTATTTTTAGGGCCTGGGAGGAATGGGAATTCACCAGATGGCTGCAGCCAATCAGAGGCCAGTTGGATGACGTCAGTGAGTCAGGTGAGGAAGAGGCAAGCTGTTAGTACAACTGTGCGGTCGGCTAGGGCCGCGACTACCGCTGATGATTATGGCACCTATTCAAGTGGCACTGGTAGCAGTGTGTTAGTGGCCAATGGACGGGAAGGCATTTGTTTACGACTTTTTTTCTGGACAGCTTTATTAGCTAGCCTTGCCACAAACGTGTTCGTTTTGTGGTACTTGGTTGTTTGGTACAGATTGTGACTTGCATTGTGCATACCTTAGGAAATTGGCATGCGAAAACTTTATTGCATACTCTACTGTGTGTACTATGCCCGAAATAATATCATATTGTAATGCATGATGAACGCAGGATCACTCAAGTCTCACGAAATAGAGCAAGTGGAAGCTTTCGCTCGAAAATTTCCATAATTATGTGCTGATGATAGAAAAGTTTACATGCAAATTTCTACTGTCAAGCTTTCTCCGTTGAGCTGATACAGCCAAAGGAGCATTCGCTTCCACTAACATAATATCAAAAATATATACTATTTTCGAATGATCCTGCGTTCATTATGGACTACGATATTTTCGGGTGTACTGGTGCCGAATTTCACACAGGCACGCCCTTGTGCGCTTGCGGGTTAGTCTTGCAAAGATCCCTTGCAAATAGCGGGCCATTTGTTGTCGGTACAGCTTTTCTTGTCTCCGTAGAATGCAAAGCCTGGATCTTCCGCATCGTCGTAGTAATCGCCGTTGCTATATCTCATTCTCAACAAGCCTGCGCAGGTATTGGCGTATCCGGATGGTGGTGGATTCTCTCCCGTGTAGAATTTGTCGTAGTCGAATTCGGTTGCATCTGACCAGGTCCAGCTGCTTGAAGTTGCTTTCAGACCCACCCACGTTGATCGATAATACGACCCTCGAGTAATCGGTGGTCTCGTTCTCTCCAATAGAATTGCAGTGCTGAATTCCTGGAGGTTGTGAATACTGGCCAAATCTGCTCTCACCGTCCGGGGTTCTGGAAACAACGCGTATCTGGCCCGCTTGCATTCGCTCCTGAATATAAAATTCTCTACAAGTGCGGTGCGGATTAGCATTTTTTCTTTGCTTTTTCTCTACGGACACATATTGTACGTACTGGGTGTGGGTATGTCATAGAATATGTGATGATGATCAACTACCCACATACCTTGCGTATGGCCAGCTGAGGTGCCTATCAATACGCCACATGACGGTATGATTGGTGTTTGGTACTGGCGCGCAATCGGCTACCGTGATATAGCCGCCAGTGTTGTCCTCATTTTCAAGCGATCGCAACCGTTGGTTTTCTCGCATTACAGTTGATGTTTTGTAATATTCAATGATCGAAAACAACGTTCATTTCATATGGTCATTTGTTATAAAATATTACTGAGGTTGTACTGTAAGGTTGAGTGAGCTATCAAACCTATGCTGTGCTACCTTTCGACACAGGTCATAATCTTCTGTTTTACAGTCTTTTATGTTGAAGACCATCACAAGAATGAGTGATGTGACCAATAGGGACAGCTGCATGATTGTATCTGTCAACAACCAGCTTCAGTGGCGGGATGCAATGAAAGATAGGATGGGACAACTCTTTCCGCAAGGTACAATGAGCGTTTTCTGTTCTACTTTTTGTGATGCAGTTCAGGCCGCCATGTGCCATTTCTCACAATGGCGCTGCTATCCAAGAGAACAGATACACCTGGCTAGGTTTTTTATAGCACGACGGAGGTAGTTTCAAAATTGGTGAACAAAGTCAAGGGAAAGAAAACACAAGGTTACTGCCATTCATTATACAGAAATGATGCTTAGGTAAGTATTTTTTTTGTCACTATGTACAGTATACAGCACCTATACAGCAGTTGATAAATGGTGATCACGCAACAAAGGCGACACAGATAACAGCAGTATAAGATGTTTTCTGGAGACTACATATGGTATGTATGTACAGTGTGATACCGATACCATCAAAAATAGATCAATAAATTCTACTTTGAGGAAGAATGAAGGATGTAGTCATAGTGTACAGAAACAAAAAGAGCATCTGGCAGAGATTTGCCAGAATTTGGGGTTTTGAAATAATACCCAATTAATTGGATATCCAAATTATTTGGGTTTTAAAACCCAGCATTGAGCTAGTGGCCCGTTACAGCTTCGCAGTAAAATCCTTTTGAAGATCTGGCAACCCTTTTGCACCGCCTCAGGCGAAAATGGCGCATCTGGCAACCCTTTTGCGCATTTAGCAATCTGGCAACCCTATTGCAGTTCTGGCAACCCTTTAGCACATCACAATTTAGTCTTGTGTGCACTTTTGGGCGTGACCATTTGCAAACGCTGGCTTGAAAACCTGCATCGTTTGGTTTCTGTGGCATTTAGTACTAAAAAATCGATTATCGATCGATTATTGGTGATCGGCTGATCAGATCAGAAATCGCAGGTCTTTCTGGCGTTCTCGGGGCCATAAGCTCTCGAAAGAGCCCTGGATGGATGCGGTAGCTGCAAAATTGAGTGAGTTATGAGTGAATCTGCGCGCTTTTGGTACTAAAATATCGATTATCGATCGATTATTGGCGATCGACTGATCAGATCAAGAATCGAAGGCCTTCCTGGCGCCCTTGGGCTTATAAGCTTTCGAATGAGCCATCGGTCAACACTGTAGCTGCAAACTGAGCGAGTTTATTGCATCACACACACACAGACAGACATCAGCCCTATTTGTTAAGTAGATACAGCAGTTGATAAATGGTGATCACGCAACAAAGGCGACACAGATAACAGCAGTATAAGATGTTTTCTGGAGACTAATTTGTTAGTAGATACAGCAGTTGATAAATGGTGATCACGCAACAAAGGCGACACAGATAACAGCAGTATAAGATGTTTTCTGGAGACTACATATGGTATGTATGTACAGTGTGATACCGATACCATCAAAAATAGATCAATAAATTCTACTTTGAGGAAGAATGAAGGATGTAGTCATAGTGTACAGAAACACAAAGAGCATCTGGCAGAGATTTGCCAGAATTTGGGGTTTTGAAATAATACCCAATTATTTGGATATCCAAATTATTTGGGTTTTAAAACCCAGCATTGAGCTAGTGGCCTGTTACAGCTTCGCAGTGAAATCCTTTTGAAGATCTGGCAACCCTTTTGCACAGCATCAGGCGAAAATGGCGCATCTGGCAACCCTTTTGCGCATTTAGCAATCTGGCAACCCTATTGCAGATCTGGCAACCCTTTAGCGCATCTCACAATTTAGTCTTGTGTGCACTTTTGGGTGTGACCATTTGCAAATGCTGGCTTGAAAACCTGCATCGTTTGGTTTCTGTGGCATTTAGTACTAAAAAATCGATTATCGATCGATTATTGGTGATCGGCTGATCAGATCAGAAATCGCAGGTCTTTCTGGCGTTCTCGGGGCCATAAGCTCTCGAAAGAGCCCTGAATGGATGCGGTAGCTGCAAAATTGAGTGAGTTATGAGTGAATCTGCGCGCTTTTGGTACTAAAATATCGATTATCGATCGATTATTGGCGATCGACTGATCAGATCAAGAATCAAAGGCCTTCCTGGCGCCCTTGGGCTTATAAGCTTTCGAATGAGCCATCGGTCAACACTGTAGCTGCAAACTGAGCGAGTTTATTGCATCACACACACACACACACACACACACACACACAGACAGACATCAGCCCTATTTGTTAGTAGATTATAGATATTAGATTATAGAATCCCCATCGATCGCCATCTTCAAGCAAAAATTATGTACCGTAGACTTTTCAAAGTTCTATAAGGGGAGGGGACTACTTGAAGTCTGAGGCCTCGGCCTCGTTGCAGACAATTCTCCTCTCCTACTGTTTGGAGCTTGACCCATTGCGCATGCAATGGAACAGGCTCCAGCCACCTAGGTAAGAAACACCACTGTATGTAAGAGAGCTAATTGGCTCCAAACAGTGGAGTTTCATGGCTTTAGGGAAAAGTGATTTGATGTTTTGAGGTCTGGCGTACTGATGCTGACGGGAGTACTGCTGGGTAATTCGTTGCATGCGGATTCTTCAGTAAAGTGCTCCCGGCTGCTTTTTGCGTCAGGCATTATGTCATGTATTAGTTTCTTGTTTTTGTAATTCCTAACTAGTGGTAACAGTAAAACTTTATTCATTCATTCATTCATATTGGGTTTTGGGAAAACGATATATACTGTACTTGTCATACATAGCATTTTGAGGTACCACCCCCCCCTCCCCCTACCGGACACACGATCACAATTCCCCACCCCACCCCCCCCCCCCCCACCCTCCCAAACCCACCACAAACAACCAATAAACACCCACCGCCCGCACCCCCCCCCCCCCCCCCCCCCCCCACCCCCCCCCGTCAGTAAAATGAAATGGTCTTATTGTCATAATAGGAGGGAGGATGGTAAGTGACTACAGGGTGCTTCCAACTCCAACAGCAATACTTGATATTATATTGGATCAGCAGGGACTAGCTCATCATTGTCTAAGTCACTTGCAGGGATGTTAATAGGCGGTAGGTACATTGTGCTAGCATGAACAAATCTCAATGGTAATGGTCTGATCATCCTCCATGTTTGATTAGGGACTGACATTGCAGTTTGCTCTTCAGCTCTTTGAATGTTTCCTCCTGGTATATTCTGTATCAGTGGCGGCAATGCTATGTTCCTATTGAGAGCAGAATGTGCAACAACACCTCTTCTTGGTATGTTGCTTCTTATTTTGTCAAAAAGTTGCTTCTTCAGCTCCTTCCACTTGCTCAATAACAAAAGAATCGCCACTATAAAGCCTTGAGAGCTATTGACTATGGTGAACAGGTAGTGGAATGGAGTCAGATGTGGATTTGCAATGGTAAAGAACTGCAGAAGCTGAAAAGTGAAATTGCTTTACATATGTAATTTATGAAGTTTTTGGAAGAATAATTGTACTGCACTTGCTGCTCATGCATTACTTACCTATAAAAAATACTGTTGAACAGTATGATGTGCACCTGTGTACTAGGTTAATCTGAATTTGAACAAGGCATTTCTGGCTATGTATGCAGCTTACCCAAGGCAGTCCCAAAATGAATTGCATGGTGACCAATAGCATGACTTTTTGCCAGAGAACCCAGCACTGCTGTGCAGATGTTTGACTGTTTGTTAGCTGAACCGTTCCTGTCGTCATGTTGCAACAGCTGAAGAGATTTTTTGCAACTATTGGTGTAATGATCAAATCCAGTAGCACTAATGATGACAGTGGCACAATGACAGCAAACACAACATAGGTTGGATTGATCCAACAGCTGAAGGAAAGTTTTTTGTATGAACATGCAATGCACTTTTGTTGGCTCAAGTACTAAATTCTGGCAAATGTGTACAGACAGGAATGTAAACTCATAAAGTAAGAACACAAACTTCTTCTTACAAGTCGTCCCCTCTGCTAAAGAAGTTCTTTTCTCTGAACCATAATGTTATTGTTATGATCGCTGGGATGCCTGAGACAACTAAGGCTGGTAAGCAGGTTGTGTTGCTAATAGCTTTTGAGAGCATTTTTTGCATCGATCTGCTCGCATTACGTACACTCACCGTTTCATATACTGCCGATTCGTACCCACACGTTTCGTATACTTACACTTTCGTACACATGCTGTTATGTACACTGCTTTTGTTGTACACCTATTGATCGGACACTTTCATTTCGTATACTGGACACCCCCGATTGGTACACTTCTTTGTTAGTACACCTTTCGGGTACGAAACGGGTTGTGTACATAAGTCGAGCACCCCTGTGCATCTTACCCAAGCTGGTGCCACAAATAATCCGTAGTCTTGTCATTCGGTTCAGCCAGGTTTTTGAATCTGAGAAGGCAGTACTCCGTTTTACATAAACTAGTCCATGAAACCCAGACAGCATGATGATGCACAGAAGAATTGTGTACAGGAATGCAGCTGCATAATGGCAGCTTTCCTTTGTCAGACTGACATTTGACCTATCTGCCAGCAAAGAAAAGCAGAGAAAAAAGAGGAACATAGTCAAGAGCAGTGGCATGCTTTTCAGATTTTCCTTTTGATTGCCATTCACTGAATACTGCAGCAGAAGAACAGCCATCACTAGGAATAAACCTAGTAGTGAGAAGACTGTCAGCACGTACCCAGTGATGACCAAACCAGTGTCACAAAGAGATGGATCCCTGTTGCTTGTCTCCTAAATTTATGAAGGAACCAATACTTCTTTTTAAAAATAAGAAAAGACAGCATTTATTAAGGTGGTCTCACATTGGTATTTTTGACCCAATTTTGAGGCTTCCTCGTAGCCGCTGTATGCAAGATAAAAGTGATTACGCAACATGTGAAAAAGCATGACCCTTCCTCTACACATACACCAAACGGCAGCACCAAAGCTCTTGTATTTGGCGCAGTATGACACGCCAAAGAACACCCTAAAAACCATGCGATTTGGGTGTTCCAAAGGAACCACTAGGTATTTTTCAGCATGAGGCACACCATTCAACGCATCTTGATGAGAGGAATTGATTGGTGTCTGCGGCGCCTCACATTGCCTCTACCCAAAGTTATGCAAGAAAAACGTGTTTGAAAAACTTATTGTTTCAATCAAGAATAGCACCACAGATGGGCTGTTTCAAGAGGTGCTGTATGGTGCATAAGGTGGATACGGACTCTTTCCGACCTAACTTTGAGCAGCTACAGCGCTCGCCACACAGCACATACAAGCATGGAGTTTTGCTCTCATAGTAGACCCAACTTAGGTCTATCCATATAAAAAAAGAGCGACGCAAAAGCTTTTGTATTTTGCGCAGTACGACGTCTCAAAAACACCCCCAAAAACATGCGATTTGGCGCTACTGAACGAACCGCTGCATATTTTTCAACATCCAGCATACCATTCGATTCGTCTCACTGAGACGAGGCGATTGACACCTTTGGCGCTGCTCTACGTTGTCTCTACGCAAAGTTATTCCAGAAAAACCTTATATTGGGGGCTATCGTTTGAATGAAGATTGCGCAGCACACAGGCCGTTTCAAGTTGTGCACAGACACTTGTTGAAAAGTTCAGGTGATGCTCTTTCATATCAGTACTCTGCCGTTTTCCAACTCACCCTGGTTGTCTCAGGAGAGATCGATGAAGATAGGACCTCATATAGTCTGTTTACTATAGTATACTCTTTTCAATGAAAGAAAACGTCGAGAAACCCATACTAACGGGTAAACTGGTGAGATTGATGTTTCATGCCACAGTAGAAGTTGCCTCTGAGTACATTGACGTTTCATCCAGTCACCCTCCCCTTGATGTTTCATAAAGTGCCTGTGCCCAACCCCGCTATTATTTTGGAAAGGGTCCGTATCCACCTTAAAGAGATCGGGAAACAGGCTTTCGATTGATGTCTCCTTCCAACTCGCTGGTGTGGGTGAATTCATGAAGATTATGTTTCATAACCAGTAGCCCCTTTACATATGTGGAACAAGGAGTTGCAGCTGGACTACAGTGGCAGTCTTTTGAGCAGCATAGAGTGCATGCATGGACTTTTAGAAGGATGATGCATAGACCTCTAAAAGGATGACCCATGGACCCCCAAAAAAACATCAGTGTGAGACCTTAATTCAGCAATTAATTATCAATGCTAGATCAGTTCAAACAGCGGCATTACAATGGGCTGTCAGCCACTAAATAAAACTGGAACAGTGTGATTGCTTACCACTAGCAATGTGAGATCAGTTAGATGGTTGCATTCAAAAGAATAATGGGATATACCACCATCCTTCAAAGGAGAGCAACCTTTTGTTCTCCACCCAGATGTACTCCAATTCCAGAAACCAACGCTGATGATGGAATGCAAGGGTTTCTGCAATATTTTCAACTATGTACATATTTGTATGATGATGTAACAATAACTACTATCAGGAGTAAAAGGGGGAGTCATAAAGAGCCACTTCCTACAAACAAACGGCTGATGATTTTCACATGCAAAGTTCAAAGCATTCCAGCCAGCTGTCGTAGAGAAATAAAATTTTTTAGGCGCCGATTCTTCTTCTTCTTTCCAATGGTGTTCACATTCATTGAGGTCCACGGACGCCTTCTACAGGGTGTCCCACATAGACCTATCTAATGATCCAGCCAAATAACTTCCGTATTACAGTAGATATCAAGCTGAAATTTTGTTCCCAGAAACCCAAGAATATACCATTTGTTGTCACAAAATTTGAGCCAGATAGGTCAACTAGAGATGAAATTACGAGCTTGCAAATTTGTGACCACATTTTTTAACATTTTGAAATCAGTAGTACCAGCCGCTATTGACCTCGACAGCTCCTTGAAGGCTGTTATGGGTGGTAAATCGCCTGTATTTTTGTATCCTTTGTGTTCTAGACCGTGATGATGTTCAGCCATTGTTGTTCCGCAATATTTCCATGTTGGATGAGCTGCTTGACCATGCTCAGCAGAAGATTTTAGTCCCAAAACCATGTTCAGTGTGGAAAGTGCTAACAACAGGGTCCAAGATTTCAAAGCCTGTAATTTCATCCCTATAGTCTGGCCAATAGCAGTTGGCACTTGGACTCAAGGGGAGTTGCATAGTTTGCATGCACTTCTGCTAAATAGGAGTACATGAAGCGTGGACAGAAATCTGTATTTGTAAATCTACTGTATTTTACGCAACGCGCCTTGAGTCCAAGTGCCAACTGCTGTTGGCCAGACTATGGTTGAACTATCTGGCTCAAATTTTTCCGCAACAAATGGTATATTCTTGGGTTTCTGGGGACAAAATTTCAGCTTGATATCTACTATAATACGGTGAAGTTATAAGGCAGGATCGTTAGATAGGTCTATGTGGGACACTTTGTACTTTATTTTTACTGGAAAGTATAGGGTACTTTTGAACATCAATTTTTCTCTGGGAATGCTCTGGGTCTGGATGGGTATCACTAGTTCTGGCAATCATGCTGCTTTCGCAAACCAGCCAGCATGTATCACCAGATTTGGCGATGATCACAGATCTGGCAATCACGTTTCTCTCAGTCACCAGGTAGCATGTATTGCCAGATCTGGCATGCATGCTGTGAGAATCGCCAAATCTAGTGGCATGTATTGCCAGATCTGGCAAGCATGCTGTGAGGATTGCCAAATCTAGTGATACATGCTGGCTGGTTTGCAAAAGCATCATGATTGCCAAATCTGGCGATGCCCATCCAGAGCATTCCTTGAGAAAAAATTGAGGTTCAAAAGTACCCTTTACTTTCCAGTAAAAATGAAATACTGTAGAAGGAGTCAATGAGTCCGCGTCAATGAAGCTGACATTTTATTGAAAGAAGAAGAATCGGCGCATTCAATGGTGCCAGTATTGTTTCTCTATGACTGCTGGAATGCTATGCTTGAACTTCACATGTGAAAATCAGTCATTTGTATTGATTGATGTGGCTCTTTTTAACTACCCTTTTTATACTGGGTGTTTCACGAAAGCTGTCACCTCTAAAATGCTTTTATAACTTCTGAACTATAGTATAACCAGAAATTCTGTGACCCATTGAAATTTTTTCTCGGCCAATATGAGATGTAAGAGCACAGCGGTCAAAACTTCCACGGCTAACTTTTGCTCAGATTTCCAATAAAAAACCGCTTGCGTCTATCTGTTCTTAGTGGCGCGATATCGCTGATTTCCTTATGTACTGACATTGCGTCGACATTTGGCAGATGCTAAACCACGACGCCCCACAACCCTGTGCACCCGATGCCCATTTTTATCGTTTTCATCACGTATGCATATTTCCACCACTTTTGATTTTTCAGGCATTTGCGAGGTTTAGAATCGCCCAATGGTCCACGCCCAATTTAGCGATTTTAGTACTGAAGGAATTTGGCGATATCTCGCCACTGAGATCAGATAGATGCAAGCGGTTTTTTTATTGGAAATCTGAGCAAAAGTTAGCTGTGGAAGTCTTGACTGCTGTGTTCTACGTCTCATATTGGCCGAGAACAAATTTCAATGGGTCACAGAATTTCTCGTTATACTTTAATGCACGAATTTCGACCAAATTTTTTAGATAGAAACTTGAACACATGTCTGACAAGCTGCAAAATTTTATTGGTGGGACTTAAGTACGAAGGGAATTATAAAGCCTCAAACATTGCGTGTCAAAATCGGTAGTGGCGAAAAGCGCTCTACTTTTGAAGTCCAGATGGAAGAAGTTGATTACTCCATTGAACATCCATTTAGATCTTCTTTCTGCAGCATATTGTACCAAAAATGGAAATGCCGCCATCCCTAAGAACATGCTTGAGAAGGTCTTTCCAGAGTTTTTGGAAGATGGCTACATAAGTGCTGGAGAACAGAAACGAGCACTCGAAAAATAGGACCTGAAAAGGCGTCGCTTGTTTCCTCGTTAATACTGAATGTACGTTAATGAAATTTTGTATGCTTGTCAAGCATGTGTTCAAGTTTCTATTTAAAAAAAATTGGTCGAAATTCGTGCATTAGTTCAGAAGTTGTAAGCATTTTAGAGGTGACTGCTTTCGTGAAACACCCAGTATTACTCCTGCTACTATCCATAATATTGTTTTATTGGTGGCAGGTATGTATTTTAGAAATTAATGATGCCTAATGATGCTTGCCTGATAGTCATTTTTTCTCTGAAAAGTCATTTGAACTGGACTCTTCAGCAAATGCTGCTGCCTAATTGTTAGTGTGTTGATGTTGGAAACAGCATGTTCAAGAAGTGAGGCATGAACTACTATAACACCCAGATTATTTGAAGGATGTGAGCAGATGGTGCAACTGTTTGGGCAATGTTGACTACTGTTGCGATTGGTTAGCAAGCCAGAAATGCTTTGAAGTGGTTGAACATTTGCCAAGACATGACCATGAGGAGTGAATAATTTCTGATTGGTTAGTATGGCAAAGTTGACAGTCAGATCTAAAGTGGACAGAGAACTTTTTTCACCTGTACATTATGTACCAAGACCTGTGCACAAGTGGTGTGAAAAAAATTTAAGGCTATCATGATATTTACCTGGACTGCACACAACATCTTCAGGTAAACTTATGGCTGCAATGATGCCTTTCTTGTTGATGTTGCTAATGCTGCTCTGAAGCTGCTTGAATTTTCCAGATGGTTGACTTATTTGAGCCAGTCCAACTTGAGCAGGTCGACCATCAGTTGTATTACTACAGGGATTTTGTGCAGTGGTAAAGGCCACATTGGTGCCATTGAGGTACATACTTGCACTGGCAGCAAGGTTGCTGGACATGGTGATGAGTGATGTGAGCAACCTATTAGTTTTAAATTGCAAGGGCAAAAAATGAGGATGGTTTATACTCTAGGGTAAAGTTGAAAAAATGCATATAGCAAGCATGATTGATTTTATACCTCTCTGATGAATTATAATAAGCTTGACTTTTTGAAAATTTCATTGTGGCTAAGTTGAGCAGCAGGTCAATGGATCTCATGAAGTAGTTAAAATCCTATGAGCGAAAATGGATAATTGGCATGAAATATTCTAACATTGTACAGTCATACTTCCACAGAAATCTCTGATCACATCCTGATCACATCCTAATTGCAACCTTATCACATTCTGGTCGCGACCTACTGTGATCAAGTTGTGATTAGAGAAACTCATAGTCTGCTTTGTACAGTCCAACTTGTATGTAGTGAAACTGTGGAATAACAGCAATCGTCCTGACTTATTCTTACTTCATTTGTCAGAAATGCAACATTAGCAGCATGCATTGTAATCAGTGAGACATGATAAATGTCGACATAGTTCAGTTGATCCCCATCTGCTTTGATTGCTTTGTACATCTTACTCAAAGCATTACCAACATTAGTGCCATTGAGCATTTCCTATATAAAAATAAATTGAATGTAAGAAATTCTCCATCCATAATATCATGATTATGGTTCAGCTTCTGTTTACTGTCCTGTTTCAGCTCATTGAAAGAGCAAGAGGAGAGACTTCAAGGAATAGATTCATTTGGTATTTTAGTATAGCCTATTATTTACAATCAGCTCAGTAGTGGTTGTTGAGATATGCAGCCGCCCTAGCATAAGGTAGGTGGCCGGTTTTCCCATGGCCAGGTTTACCCCATAGTACCCTACTATGTAATTGTCTTCTGCTGATCTGCAACTTAGTATGAATCTGACTGTTTGCTAACCTTGCTGCATTGCTTACCATTGAAAGATTAGCTAGTTCTTGTGATGCTCCAGTTGGGGCAGATGTACAGGGTGTATCAGAATAAACTCACCGGGTGTTTGTGCTTTATATATCTCCCCACCGGAGTGTCACATTCAAATGCGGTTTTTTGCGTTGAATAGCCAAGGCTTCAACGTTTATGCAGCCAAAATTTCAGCTTTCTATGCCAACAGGAAGCGGCTCAAACAGCTCGATTTGCAAAGCGTCAATTTTCACACTTTTTTGCAGGCGGCCAGGTACAGATCGGCTCCAGGTTTTCTCTCCCCAGTTTACCTAACCCAGTTCTCTCCTCAGTTTTCCTTCCGCAGTTTTCTTCTTCCCAGTTTTTATCTGGAGTACAAGTTTCGGTAGAGTTTTCTCACCTCTGTGCCACTTCTCTTGCAGATTCAAACTTGGCAAACAGTGTTACAGCCAAATTTCGGTCATCCAAGTTTTCCTTGGGACGCTGAAGCCATGGTGATCAAACTGACGTCTAACTTAGACAAGGCTGCTCAAAATGCATAAAAGTTAGCGTGGAATTGCGAACAGACTTGAAAGAGCGAGAAAAAAGCGAAAATGCAAATCCGTTGCTCCGCCCCAGTGCCCTGCCTCCGTTTAGCGCCAAAAAGGTGCCGCAACTTTGACCGCTTACAGCGCCATGACAAGACAGCCTAGGACGCTACAATTTTGGCTGCATAAACGTTGAAGCCTTGGCTATTCAACGCAAAAAACCGCATTTGAATGTGACACTCCGGTGGGGAGATATCAGCACAAACACCCGGTGAGTTTATTCTGATACACCCTGTAGTTACTATGTTATTCATTGTTGCAGATGATGAGCTCGTAGTGTTGGAGGTACTGGTAGCAAAGGAAATTGTACTGGCTGCAAAGGGAGTAGCATTGGTTGTTGAACTGGTTGCAGTTGCAGTGGTACTTTGCATTGAAGAGGATTTTGATGTCATTGGATCAGCTGAGGTTGAATCTTGTGTAGAGGTCCTAGTAGTGATTGAAGCTGTTGCTGTATTAGCTGAGGTTGGAACTTGTATAGAAGTCGTGGTGACTGAAGCTGTAGTTGTATCAGCTGAGGTTGGAGCTTCTGTAGAGGTCATGGTCGTAGTTACTGAAGCAATCATATCAGCTGTGGTTGGAGCTTGTGTAGAAGTTGTGGCGACTGAAGCTGTAGTCATATCAGTTGAGGTTGGTGGAGCTTGGGTAGAAGTCATGGTGACTGAAGCTGTAGTCTTATCAGTTGAGGTTGGTGGAGCTTGGGTAGAAGTCGTGGTGACTGAAGCTGTAGTCATATCAGTTGAGGTTGGAGCTTGGGTAGAAGTCGTGGTGACTGAAGCTGTAGTCATATCAGTTGAGGTTGGAGCTTGGGTAGAAGTCGTGGTGACTGAAGCTGTAGTCATATCAGTTGAGGTTGGAGCTTGGGTAGAAGTCGTGGTGACTGAAGCTGTAGTCATATCAGTTGAGGTTGGAGCTTGGGTAGAAGTCGTGGTGACTGAAGCTGTAGTTGTATCAGCTGAGGTTGGAGCTTGGGTAGAAGTCATGGTGACTGAAGCTGTAGTCTTATCAGTTGAGGTTGGTGGAGCTTGGGTAGAAGTCGTGGTGACTGAAGCTGTAGTCATATCAGTTGAGGTTGGAGCTTGGGTAGAAGTCGTGGTGACTGAAGCTGTAGTCATATCAGTTGAGGTTGGAGCTTGGGTAGAAGTCGTGGTGACTGAAGCTGTAGTTGTATCAGCTGAGGTTGGAGCTTGGATAGAAGTCGTGGTGATTGAAGCTGTGGTCGTATCATCAGCTGAGGTTAGAGCTTCTATAGACGTCGTGGTGATTGAAGCTGAAGTTGTATTTACTGAGGTTGGAGCTTGTGTAGAAGTCGTTGTGACTGCTGTGTTTGTCGAAGTAGGCGTTGCTGATGTGGAAACAGTCGCGGTTGTCGTTGTGTCACCTGAGGTTGGAGCTTGAGAAGGTGTCATGGTGACCAAGGTTGCAGTAGTTGTAGCTGCAGTTGTCAAAGAAGTAGTGGTCGTGACAAGCGTTGATGTAGTAGAGGTTGGCATTGCGGAGCTAATATTTGCGCTCGAAACATCCAAATTGCATTGGTCACTTGCACAGCCACACAAAGTAATTCTGTAATGATTGCTTTCCTTCTGCAGACCAAAGTCATAGATTAGACAACCCACCAGTGTTTCCTGGACACGATCAGGATTTGTAACGCTGATACCGAATCGCATGGTTCTGTTGTTCTTGCCGGCGATGTGCACATGTTCGTAGAAGATGATGAAACAGACGTGGCCTGGAAAGGTCTGATCAGGTGCTTCATCTCCCACACCAAAATAGCACTGGTACGATTGACTTGATGGCAAGTTTCTTATAGTTTGAGCTCCTGCTGTTAGCAGGTTTGGGCTGTTGCAGTCCGGCTTGTTTCGGCAGTAGCATGCCAATTCCGGCATCGTCAGCAGGTCGAAGTTGTTGGGTTGTAGGGCTTGTATGCAGATTTGCTCTTCCTGCTGAAGATAGTGAGGGGAGAAGGGAAGTAATGAGAAGCTGTACATGTCACCAAAAGTCATCCTCGGATTGAGTTGAAGCTGAAGCACCAAGGAAGAGTGGCCAAAACATGTCTGAATTGGTGCGGCTTGACTTTGCTGTGCTGTCTGCTGTGGCTGTAGTATGCCGCACGCTTCCCCTCTGCCTTGAGGACAGTGCCGCGATGCGGCGGGAGTGGATCTAATATTGCAGGAAATAAGATCAGTGCTGAGGGGCTTGCTTGGACAAGGGTTGATGCCGCCAGCTGTTGTGCCATCGTAGTTGCAGTAATCTCGATCATTGCACTGACAGACAATAAGATTGTTGTCGGTAAATATGCAAGAGGAAGATGAGCGAAGAGAAGAAGAAGCATTATGAAATGGGGCGTGTGAGGCGCAGCTGGCCCGTTGCAGTTGATAATTGGTGCAATCTGTCGGATCCAATGCTTCACCTTGATTCAAGCGAAACTCGGAGTAACAATAACTGGCGCCATCGCAGACGCAATCTTTGTTCAAAGGCTCCTCAGCGTAGTCGCAAGTGGAACGACATTTTATGGACGAGCCGTTTCTGGGCAAGTAGGCAATCAGTATCGTACCTTCGATAAGGAAAAGAAAGAGCGAGTGAGTGTCTTTTCTGCTCATCTTGTTGACCATAGTTCAGTGAACCAGGAGTAAGCCGAATCGCTGTCCTAACACTGCGTTCAATTAACGTACTTACTTAGTACACATTACATTTTCGAACGCAGCACCAGTTTGTATTCCTGCCGAGGATGCCTAATAGTGCAAGTGCTTTTCCTGATGTGCGTGGTAAGCCTAACGTACTGTACTTGTGATGAAAGTAAGTTAGGTGCGTGCATGCGTTGTTTATGTGTTTGACTAGAAGCCGATATGTGCTGGTGTGGCTCCCTCTTTAAAGGTGCCGCCGTCTTCTATTGTATATTTTGCGCAGGTGCTATGAAACTTGTCGCGCTTGCATAAGCACAGCAGCCGCAGGTGTAAACCAAACAGATAACAAAACTGCTACATAATATGCGTTTTCGCTTGCGATAACTTCGCAGCCACCATTTTCCTACTGTAGACTTCGAACCCATGCTCTTATGTATAATTACTAGTGTGACATAAAACATTTTCATATACGATTACTGGGTATTTACATGTTGACTCTTCTGAGTATTGAGTATTCATCTACGTGGATTGCTTGTTTTATCTTATGTTCATACGTAGCACCTGTACGTAGATACGTAAACTAAGTATTATGTACGTACGGTAACTACCGACGTAAACTCAGCAGCTTGCTTCTTTTCTCTAGCTCACATATAATATTTTGTTTTCATCGAACGTTGTCCCGGGGTGAAGGGTTGACCTATTGGCTTTGATGGGACTTAGTGCGTTTTGAAGCATTTTTCAAGCTCTATCGAATGATCCATGCAGGCTTACCCCGAACTTTCCGCCCGAAGTTCCCCTTTAAGTCTGAACGTAAATTTGTTGTTTCGTGAAGTTGTGCAAGCTATGAGAAGCATTTAGCTTACAATACCGTACTATCGTCGGCTATCCAACTGTAAAACCAAATTTATTGGTTTCGTGAAACTCAATTTATTGGTTTAAAAATAAAACCCAATTTATGAGCTATCGGTTAGGTCATTGCGTACATAAGTATGGGGGTCGCTTGTTTTTTCTTGCGCACTGGTAATATATGAATACCTTACCTACATTATCTAACACATGCTTCGAGCGATGTACATCATAGATCATAGTCCGAGCAAACCCTACGACTTTATTCATCACTTTGACGAGACGACAGTATTAAAGTAAATTGTGTACAGAGCTCGGGCACTTGATCACAAAAAACGTAGGATACATGTACATACATGTACTAGTGTGTGGTTGAGGAAAGTACGATAATGTACGTACATACCTACACGACGATTGAAGATGCTTCACATTCCTTTCTGGTAAAGACAATACAAGCTCGCGAAGAAAATTATGATAACTTAAGCGTTCTTGATATGCGGAGAATGCGAAAGATAAGAGATTCAAGAACAAGAAGCATAACGAACAATATCCATAGATGAACACAAAGACAAGCACAAACCAAATATCAGACGCTTTCCGGCTCGGGCAAAATATTTAGCATATTAGGCCTCACATTTACGCATACGAAAATCCTCCATTAAAGGCAAGGGGTCCCCTAACACCGACTTTCGAATTTTGAGTTCACACCAATTTTATCATAAACTATATTTTTATTCGAGTCTTTTGCAAAAAAACGCTTTTCAAAGTTCCTAGCCGTTCCCGAGTTAGTCGATGATAAAAATCGATAAATTTCAGTACTGAAGACGGATTTGGGAACCAGTACGGTAGCTCACTCTACCGTACTGGTTTCCGAGGTCCGCTTCAATACTAAAATTTATCGATTTTTATCATCGAATAACTCGGGAACGGATAGGAATTTTTAAAAGCGGTTTTTTGCAAAATACTCGAATAAAAATATAGTTTATTATAAAATTGGTTTGAACTCAAAATTCGAAAGTCGGTGTTAGGGGACCCCTTGCCTGTAAAAGCATTTTACTTCATTTTCATGTACTCATAGCAATAATGCAATACAGTATGTATGTATACAGTTTAAGTCTGAAACAAAGATTTTGCGATTGTCCATTTTAACGTAACTATGAACCCTGTAACTGAAAGACAATACCCTGTTAGATAAAAAAGGTCGAATTTACCTACTATACTATATACTGTACCTAGTACATCTTAATCTTGTGTAACTCGAATTTACTGTAGAGGTCAGAAAAAGCGACAGTATGCGTCGGTCATTCGTTTAGGCATAGTAGAAATGCACAACACCACAAAGCAAAGCATATGTATGTAGGACACTTTTTGACAATAAGCTCCAGACAATACTAGATGAAAAGAGTCACGCGCATATGTAGTGAAGCACGAGTACTTTACTATGCTGCATACGAAAAAAGCTGACCAAAAACGGCACACAAGCACGACGACAGAGAATATCATTGAACCATCGAAGAGGAGTCTTGATATAAGCTCGAATTCAGATCTGACATTTCGACAAACTACGTAATACCAAATGACGCATAACATACCAAACGCGTCCACAACAATGAAGTACACACACAGTACGTACGTACATACCCTAGGCCTTTGCAAAAGATATGTACAATACATTTTGTAAAGACGCAGTTCATCGTCCAAGAGACCCTGCAAAATTCAATCTCATAATAAATAGTAAATGTATACAACTGCATGCGTGCACATTCAAACGTAAATGCAAATGTGACAAAGAGTTACGGGCCGCCGCTAGAACTGTCCCTATCGTCGAAGCTGCTGTTGGGTCCGAAGTGAAACTGCTTACTGTTGTTGTTCACGGAGTGTCCGCTGCCGTAGAGAAAGGCGGTGTTTCCAGCTGCGGTGGCCAAGTGAAGCTGTTGCTGCGGCCGACCGACTATTCTCGGCGAATTCTTCGTCTGATGATACGCCCCAACATTCAGATTACTGTAGGGTAGGACGCCGTTGCTCATCGTCACCACAGTCTGCGCTTTGTTGGGGTTTGTGGCCGTGGTAGTCGGTGCGAGGATGAAGGGCGAAGGGCGCTGGATGAAAGGCGCCGGCTGGTTGGCGCCGCTGACGACGGAGGAGCTCTGTCTGCTGCTGGCGCGGTTGCCTGCGGAGGCGCCGGAGTGCGCGCTGCCGGAGCGTGTCGGCTGCGGCGGATGCGGAGCCGGGTTGAGCAGATGCGAGCTGCTCAGGGCGGAGCCTGCGGCGCCACCCGGGCTCGACCCGGACAGGTTCACCAGGCTCCAGGTGTGCAGGCGCTCCTGCAACTCGGCGAACTGCGGCCGTCTGGTCGCCGCCTCGTGCCAGCACTCCACCATCAGACTGTACATGCGGGAGGGACAGTTGTCCGGACACTCCAGCAGGCACCGCGTCCGAATCAACTGCAGCACTTCCGTGTTGCTGTAGCCGTAGTAGGGCTGCGTGCCGTAGGAGTAGATCTCCCAGCACGTGACGCCGAAACTCCAGACGTCGCTGGCCTGAGAAAAGTCGCCACTGATCAGAGCCTCCGGCGGCATCCAACGCACCGGCAGCTGTGGACCTCGCGGATTGAACGGATAATAGTCCGCCACGTGAGCTTCACGTACGATCCCGAAATCAGAGATCTTGATCACCAGACGATCCGTCACCAGACAGTTACGAGCCGCCAAGTCCCGATGTACGTAATGGCAGCTCGACAGATATTCCATGCCCGCAGCAATCTGCAGTCAACTATTACGGTATGAAGCGTTTCTGTCTACTGTACGTACATACTGTTACATGCGTACATAGACATACAGATCTTATCCTCAAGTCAGGTGTGCGATACGTATGTACATGTCTACTGTACATACATGTTGTGCATACCTGGGTTGCGATATGTAGAAAGTCGTTATGGTCTAACATGAGCCTTTCCCTATCCATTTGGCACTCAGTAGGCTGTGAATATGGCGATCGTAACAACAGAAACTCGTGAAGGTCGCCATGAACCCTGAAAAATTGCGACCCTCACTTCACACGCTACACATACTGTAGTATAGCCTACGTACCGTAGAATAACAATACACACAATAAAAGCAGCCATTATAAACACAAGAGGAGCGTACATCATGTTCATGTACATCATGTTCATGGGCTTACGCGAAGTCAAAGATCATGCACTGTGGCGTTCCCTGAAAGCAGACACCGATCAACTCCAAGATGTTATGATGACGAAAGCTGGCGAATATTTGCGCTTCTGATTGGAAGTCCTGCTTGGCGCGTGGACTTGCATTTTCCCGCAAGGTCTTCACAACCACCTGCAATCAAAACCGCACTCCGATCACGCCCATGTAAAGGTCGCGTGGCGATTTATGTACAGGCTGTTTAGTTTGTTATGTTACCTCAAAAATGCGAATAACTTCTGTTTTAATGAAGGGATTTCAACCAAATTTTTTTCTTAGAATCCTCAAAATTTAGGAAACAAGCGTGCAAAATTTCATAAATGTACATGCACTACTAACGAAGAAACAAGCGACGCCTTTTCAGGTCCTATTTTTCGAAGTGTCCGCCTCCGCTCTTCAGCACTGTGCAGCCGTCTTAAAAACTCTGGAAAATACTCTTTTCAAGCATGTTCATAGGGATGGCGGCAATGTTCCCTCAATGTTTAGGCATTTTAAGCTTGAATGGAGGGGAACAGCACACCTTCTCCTATGTGGACTTCGAAAATGGAGCGTTTTTCACGCCACTGCCGATTTTTACCCCCAATGTTTGAAGCTTCATAATTCCCTTTGTACTTTACATTCAGTCATGAAACTTTGCATGCTTGTTTCCTAAATTTTCAGATTCTAAGAAAAAAAATTTGGTTGAAATCCCTTCATTAAAACAGAAGTTATTAGCATTTTCGAGGTGACATAACAAACTAAACAGCCTGTACATACATAATACTTGTACGTACGTACTGTAGATACCTACTATGTATTTTAGCATCCCACCCTCCTTATTTATTATGATTTTGATTTTCCTTACGTAAAGGGAAATAATCTACGTCTCTTCGAGCATATTTGCATTGCATTCGTTTCGTACCAAGTAGTAGTTTGTGCTTTGTGCCACCTTTGACTTCCATGCAGTGTTTGTGTTTGATCCTTCCGTTGTGCCAGCTTGCGGTATCATCGATAATTTTTTATTCGTTATCTCCGTGTGCGCGCGGTTGTATTTGGTTTTATGTTTTCTGTTTTATCGTAGAGTAATGCATATGTACGTACGTAAACCTTGTGATTTTCACCTTTTCAGCACGGTACCGTATTATGTATACAAAATACACAGGTAGGGTAAGACAAGTGAACTGGTGAAAATGACAAGGTAATATAGGGAGCGGAACTTTTGTTTATCAGTCAGATTAGCCCCTCATCAATTACCCTGTATGTAAGCCACCGTTTGCCACCGTAAGCCACCGTTTGCCACCGTTTCGGTATATGGAAGCATGTTTGTGTGCACGTACAGTATCGTACCTGAATAGGGTCACAATTTGCAGCAGCGCCTTGATAGGCCAGATAGGAGCCCTTCCAGACTTTTCCGAACTGTCCCTCTCCGAGCATTTCCAGAAGGCGCAGTTGATTGGCGGGGATTTCAGGTGGGAAATCTGGGCCAGCTCCCGGAAATCCGGACGGAGGTGGAGGAGGCGGCGGGAGAAGCGAAGACATCTCCATTCCGCCGTTGTCCGTGCAGCTGGTCATGTAGGAGCCGCCGCTGGTTCCGTTCACTTTTCTGGCGTAACCGTTCATCGAGTTCAGCAGACTGCCGTTCATGCTGGACTTATCCGTGCGCCGTCGCTTCGTACTATTTCGACGGCGGCAAAGGCAACACAGCAGCAGGATGAACAAAAGCAGAAGACCGGTGCCGGCGCCGCCCATCGCCGCGTAACGCCACTGCGGCGTCAGCTGAGACCAAAAGGCGCCCACTGCGTCTGCCAGTCCCTTGCCACCACCGCCTGGAGTTGATCCGCCGGCCGGAAATTCACCGCCTGACTTGATGTCGAAGTTTCGTCGTTCCGCCTCCACTTTCAACAGATGCGGAAACATTCCGACAGGACACTCGCTCAGCTGGCAGTATTCCTCTTGGCCGTCAGGCGCGGCGTAGCACCAGGGTTTGGGCCGTCGACCTCCAGGGTTTCGACATCGCGCTCCAGCGCCTTTGGTTTCTTCCGCTCGATCATCGGCAGCGGCAGATGAGGCCCAGTCCAGACAGGGCCTGCCACTCTGCGTGGTGTCGGCTGGACCGCGGTAACTCCTTCCACTGCCGACGTAGCACCAATGCAGCGGATTCACTCTGCCCTCGTTCTCCAGCACTGGAATACATGCAGAGAACCCATCTGCTTGGCTGACAGCTGTAGAGATGGAGGAAGAAGGCAGATTCTCGCAGTCTGGTAACAACTTTCCTCTGCCGATCAGCTGATGTTGCGCAGCTAGGGCGTGTTCTGTGGGGCAGAGATTGCGCTGCAGGGTACGACAGTCATCTTGGCACAGGCTGAGGATCGAAGGACGAGATGAGGTGAAGGAGGAGGAGGAGGAGGGAGGTTGGCACACCTGGTACCCGTGAAAGCAGGAGACCATGTGAGAGTAGCGTTTGCATGCCTGCGAAATATCGCTGCTGTTGGAGATGAACAGCATGGCTGCTTGCAATTGCCGCTCTGAAAATAAGATACATATATACTTATGTACATGCACACCAGGAAAATAATATATTTTCCATACATAAACATGTGCAGCAGGATGATATATTCATTATGTAGGTACGTACGTACATACTGTAAGTATGTACTACAGTACATCCAAATACAGATTGATAGTTAAGAAATAGTTAAGAAATTTTATTTTATTATGAGATAATACCAACGAGTCCCTGCAAATAGAGAGCATAGATCGCATGGACCACCGTAAAGAGGTCAACTTTTTCATATAAACGGGCAAGAACTTCTAGAAAATGACTGCCCCGAGTATAGGAGTCATTGCACAGTCAAGTCCACAGTTTGTTTTGTATGAAAATGGGGACCACTTACGGTGGTCCATGCAGTATTACTTATGCTCTGTTATTTGCAGGGCCTGTGGGTAGTGTAGTACAGAATCTCACCATGATCTCGAATCTCTTCTATCCGTGTCGTAGTGATCAGCACGCGTTGACCCTGCAGAAACTCTCGACACGCCTCGCCTTTGTAAGGCATGCAAGCGCCTTCCACCAGATCCGATCCCGACTCTCCTTGCCTTCGCATCCATGAATCAGCATTGTCGTCGCCGTCGTCATCATCGTCATCGTCTCCTCGATTGTCCAATAAGGATGGACGAGCGACGGCGATGTTTCTCCCTCTGGCGGCGGCGTCCAAAGGCGGGTCGCCCTTCCGCCGCTTTACACCGGGTCGTACTTTCAGAATGGATGTGGTTTTGCGAGATCCGGCGATATTGTTGGCGACACAATCGTAGTAACCGGAGTCCAGCACGCGCAGATCGGAAATGCGTAATCGTGACCAGTACTCTCGCGTTCGCACCTGATAACGTCGACCTCGGGTCTCCAGGGGTGCGTGGTTCTTGAACCATCTAAATGGAGGAATAATTGAATCGACATGAATAAATTAAGTAGGCCTTATCCCACTACTGTAGCATTGTACGGTTGTTGGCTTACTGAAAGCGAATCGGCAGTGGTGAAGCGGCGACTTCGCAGCGCAGTCGCACTGTATCGCCCTCATCTTTCGTCACATTCGGCAGGATGCTGTTAAGGCGGATGTAGGGTCGCGATCGCCGAAAACCGATTCGTTCGCCTTCCGGCATCCTACAACAAGCCAAACAAGCCTGTATTAAAAAAAGAATATTTACAAATAATGGATGGTGAACTGAACGCAGGATTCTTTGTCAGTCCTCTGTGTGGCCTGAACAAATGATCAGTGGATTGCAAGAAAATGAAAAGTACAATACGGAGGGAGCAACTGAAGGCTAAACGTGGGGCGCAGGAAAAATGGAACGTGAAGGAGAAGAGAAAGGGGAAAGGGTCGACCCATATGTGACCTTGGGCGCAATTATCGCCCCATTGTCCCCTCTGTCACCAGGAAGAGAGAGCCAGAGACTCTCCCACCCACAAGCAAGCAGGCAAGAAAGGAGCGTATGCACTCGCACTCCACTGAAACAATGCAGTGCACCCAGATTAGTAGGACAGAAAACCCACGCCGACCACAGAACAGATTCCCTGTCCCTACTACGTACACACGATTGTCCTGCCCCCTACTTGGTAGCTTATGCAACCGCATTTTGTCCAGCCTCACACCCCTACACCCTCCTCGTCCCCCACCCAAATGTCATTACTCTGGCTCAGAGCGTGAAACCTTATCGGACAAGCTGGGGGTGGAGCAAAACAGACCATGCCTATAATTTCTCCTTCAGAAACAGAGAATGAACCCTTGGCTGGGCCGGAATTGTTCGTTCGTAGCAGCATGCTTGTTTCATTCTGGCTACGGCTACTATTATTGACCACCCCACCTATGCATTGTATGCAATCCGCTGTATCATGGACAATTGAATTAGAGAGCTTCCTGATGTAATGAAGCCAGCCAAGAGGTCAGTTGGTCGCCGCAGATGTTGCCAACAAATCGCAGGCAATGAAAGCACAGCAAAGGCTTTTGTCTCCACCATTTGAAAAGCTCTCTTATGAATGAGGAAATCAGGGCAACGACAACTCGAAAGAGAGCAAAATGAGATTATTTGTTGGCCGGTTGTCACCATGCGTCCCTGAGTTGGTATTATGGCACACGCGAGCCGTGACATGCAGCTGTCACTCAGAATGCTTGTAGCAATTCGTCATCTGACTCAATCATATCGACGGACGTACGTTGTAGTGTACGTATGTACTGTGGCATAGCATTATGTATGTATAAGTATGTGTGTCTTCAATCATGCTGTGTTCAATTCAATCTTTTGGATGTAAACAATGCGTGAATAGAGTACATTTTGGTTACATACTTAGTACATACATATGCATAGTGGCTTGGCTACGGTATTTAGTACTTGCGAGCGCTGCATACATAGAGTGGGACGGAAAAGGAGACAAATCGGTGTTTACTCGTCAAGTCTTTTCCAAATGTTGAGTGCTGAGCTGAGGATAGGAATGAGTTTTCCTTCCGGTAAGGAGAAAATATGGAGAAAATACTGGAACATCGATACGGGAGAATGGTTGCCATGTTTGTTCGGACGCTCAAGCAATTAGCCGAGCAAATAAATAGCAGTTCCCAATGCGTATACGGGCGAGTAACTGATGGAAGAAATCTGTTGTCAACCGAAGGCTATCTGTCATGTCTTGTCACTGCCTCTGTTTCTCGAAATGGCAAACAGTAATGATGCATTTGCATTTTGTTAGCAGGTTTATGAACATCATAGTTACGTATTTTGAATGGGTATGCTAGCTATAGCCCTGATGCTTTGTCGTCTGCTAAAAATAAAATAGCACTTCATAAATCAGCGTTGCAAAGCAAGTACGTACCCGTAAAGAACTTTTACCGTTTTAACAGTGCCCCGCCTGCTCTTTCCGGCTCTTTTTCGCCCCTGAACCGAATTGTTTATAATATTTCTTCGATTTCAGAGGGCGAGAGGTGCGTTCTGCTCAAAAATACGCAACAGCAGGAGGCAAAGGAAGGAGGTGAAAGCTTACAGATGAGCCTTTGCACAGATCCCAAGTGCAATCGGCCTTTCTACATAACTAACTCTTTGCTCCTCTACTGTAGGGTAGTTCGCTCATATCATCTCTCGTCATCATCCGGGGCTCAAGTTTGCACGTAATGCACACCTCTCCTGCTCCTTGGGGCTTCTCCCCGGCTAATGACAAGAAGCTGTTGGAACAAGTGAAAAACAAGCCTGAACTATGCAGCCTATCGAAGCTTATCCTTCTCCTACTACATCTAGAATACATAACAAATACCTGCAGTATAGTACTTGTACTGCAGACTCATATGCAGCTGCGCATAGCATACCTATCTTAGCACTAAGACTTATAAAACTCTGACAGTTTGCTCTACACACAGGGCAACATGCCTAGTGCAGTGTGTTGTACATAATTACTGTACATGTGCGTACGTATGTAACGGTTACCGTTCGGTCGCGACTCTTACGTATCGTTGTAGTCTCCATATATGGTTTCGAAGTCGTCTGCGTTTGCTGGTTCGATGAAGAGGTCATCCTGGGGCGGCATTGTTGTCACGGCGCCGTCACGCGGTCCACCTCTTGTCCTTCCTGCAACAAGGACAACAATAACCACTGGACACAAAGCACTAGCAGAGTGTGAGAGAATGAAACTCATATGCACTGCACTATGTACGATGACGGCATGACATACTGTATATGTATACTACATACTATATGCACAAAAATAACTCGACGATTGCGTAGCGTAGATTCCACTGTGTAAACGAATTTATGTACCTGCTACAGTGTTACGGATATACATGTACAGAACAGAACATGTCTGTCCATAATTAGTAGTTTCGATTGAAGCTGGTTTTTGCCCCCTCACTAATAAAGGCAATTATTCACGGTGATTACTCGTTTTTGCGATGACAAACGACGGATGTCATGGTGAACAAGGAACGATGTGGCAAAGGCCTGGCAGTTGTTTGTTTCAGCAAAGTTAGAAAGCGCATTTATTTTACAAGCTAGACATACTGGTGCCATCTTTGCATAGAAAATGTCGTTGTGGATGGCACTACTAACCTACACTAACACACGTTTCCTTTCCTACCTATGCCTTTATGAGCTTATATACTGGAAAAGTCGCGCATTGAGTTGACTGCTTTCAAACTAACAAAATTAGCTATACTGTTCTGCACAAGCTATAGACATTACAGCTGAGCAACTTTTGCCTGAAAGAATGAAGCCAGCAGGAGGAAGTTACCGTACGAAAAATACATCCATATATGATATTCAAAGCATAAAAATGATGCACGAACACAAGAACGCAACAGAAAACGATTCTTTCGGAAAAATTTTATCGGCTGAAGTTAGCTTCAAGCATTGGGTCCCAGTCCAAACGCAATTTGCAAAGCAAAGATAGCGCTACATGCACCACGAGAGATTACTTGCACAAAACTCTCAAGCCGAGAAAGAATCGTTCGATGATATCAAAATTATTCGCCAGCTTCTGTTTTCAGCAAAGCAGCCTAGGAGTCGAGTTTCCTACCCATCAATTCACCATTCGCCCACTCTTCCCCTTAGTATGTACGTACTTTCTGTTTCATGCTCCGTATTGTGGATGAAGCTGTACTATGTCATGCGCCATCATCAGCAAGCACCCGACCCCAGCAGACAGCCTTATCCCCTATCCTCTCCCTGCCTATTTAAGCGCAGGCGGGGCGAGCAATTAGCCCACCATTGCAGACCCTTGCATGTATACCCTATATGCCGCATGATGACATCGTATGATAGCAAAAGCTGCAGCAAAACATTTCACCGAATTCCATATCAGAGTGCAAGAAATTGCAAAGGTTCATGGATTGGTTCGGTTCTCCCTTTTCAATGGAATGAATAAGTGCTTTGCACTTAGTGATAGAGCGCGAGAGGAACTCAACTTGACGGAAAAAAGAGAAGATGGGGAAAATAGCTTTTTGATAATAAGCTGCGTCTTCCTGGGGAGTTCAAAGGGATTATTAAACAATAATGACATGGTCGATTATTTATTGTAGAGCGGAAAATTTCATTTCTATTTTCGCAAAAACAATTTTTTCAATTTTTGCGTGGATTGTTGTTAGTTTACGGTGTTGTACTGTATGGAAGGACCTGAAAATTAGGCTCGGCACATCGAAAACCAGCAGCGAGTAAAGAGCCCGTAATGGTTTTCTTCAAGAATCGTGAGCCTTTCAGGCATGTCATTGCCTCTTTTCCATGCTATGGATGAAACATGAAGGTACATAGGTACAATCTTGGGTTCTTGGTATACAATGTACATACGCAAATAGAAACTGATGTATGATCACTAGAGGAAGCATTCCTTGCGTTTATCACGCATGTTTTTTACGCGAGAAAAGCTGCCATGAATGTAACCTAATGGCGCTTCAGCTGTGCACATTAGCAGAAGCATTGCCAAAGCGCATGCCAATGTCATGTCTTGGGATGGACATGTACATAACATACGTACGTAGCTGTCATATCAACTACGTACAGTACAGTAGTGGTAAGGAATCCTGAGCTTGTCAGTGCCCTGTCCTGTGCCCTTCACACTGCCAATGAGCTAAAAAGCGGACATCCTTCGCAAATGATTTCTCAGACGCGAAAAAGCCTCTGCAGCTGCATTTTCATGAAAGCTCACGCACTCACTCTCGTCCACCCCCCCCCCCCATTTTCTGAAAAATCTGATTATGCTTATTATTGAATATCCCATTAGGCTTAGGCTGCCGTCCGGTCAGAAATCGAAGAAAAATAAGCCACTCACTCACTAAAAACGCAAACGTGCAAGCAAACTGAGGGATGGATGAAGAAGCGAGAGGGAGCGAGGGAAAGAGTACTGCTGGTCGTGGGTCCATAGCTGGGGCGCTGAGGGTTACTGAAGGGGTTTTTCTCATGCTTTTTTCGCGGCCGGCGGGACGGACCAAAACATAAGTGGGCCGGACCAAACATGAGAAACACAAATTGGCCAAAGCCCGTCGCCTTCCTCTTGAGTCTGTTCTGTTCTCTTATACCTGCTCCCTCCTTCCCTCTCCCCTACGCTGACCCTAATCCTCTTTATGACCACTCAAGAGGGAGGAAACAAAAGCTCGTCCGTTTCGTCCGATGTCTTGGGCTGGGACGAAAAAGTCCGACCGGCCGGCCCTTTTTGGAGCATGAGAAACGCACTAATCCTTCGGCCGGCCGGCTGGTCCGGCCTTTTTGGAGCACGAGAAAAACCCTTTGAGCTGTCTCTCATTCCCTCAGCCATCCGCCTTTTGAGACCAGGAAAATGATTCATGAGTCCCATGCCAGCATGACAGGCCGACATCAGAATACGCCAGTATACATCTGTACATACAGTACGTACATAGTGCCATGCGCGGTCATCAATGTGGACAGCAGCGTGAAGCAGCTTGCAGCTATCCATAGTAGTGCACGCGCATGCATACTAGTCGCCTTAACGAAGAACGCTGTGGTGTCGCCAGGGTCCAATATTTTATTCTCTTTGCGCTAAATTGCCAGTTAGCAAATCGTCCCTGTCACACCCGCAATAAATCTCAGTTAGTGATAAATAAAGACAATGGGTTGACACAACAAAGAACCGAACAAAAATTTAGACGAAAACCACACAGCAATCGGCTACTGTTGTCAAACTGCGAACGTGTACATAAAGTACTACTTAGCACACGTACTATATGTTCCTACATAACACGACATACATACATACTGTATCATCCGGTACATTAGGTAGTACTGAGTACTAACAAAGCGAGTGAAAGCGTTTTGAATTCAGAGGATACAGCGACACTTTCACCAAGCGAAAGAGTGTCGCGAGCGACGAAGAAAGAAAATGTAGAAGTGAAGAAGTTTACAGGTATCGCAGGGCATGCATGTGCACCTTAACCAGTCCTACGCCTGGCCAGGGACATGCAGTACTTCGCCGGTAATGTGACGGCAAATAGCGACAGCGGATGTCAGTGGAAGGGGAATTTTTGATGTGGAATTTTTCCAAAGATGCCAGGTACCTGTCAGAAGTGATTAGGGAGGTGCGAATCTAGGCAAACAACGAAATTACGCCTGACGCTCAAGGCCTCCATGTGTGAGATATAAAATGCAGAATGTAAGTACTGCACGCACGTACTAGGGCAAAAACATGGTATGCAATGATTGGAGGCATAGTATACGTCTGCATACAACCATACGCGGGCAGGGAGTTTACTGGAGACGGGACTAAATCGAATTTTCGAAGGCTCAGACATCGTCAATGACGCCACCTAAACGGGTAAGCAACTGAGCTCACTCGGACGACGAAAACAGCAGCCAAAACCCAATAAAAGAAGGAGCATCAATTCGGGTGGCAGCCTTAACATGTCGCGCTACCTTTTGTCAGTCGTCCTAAGCAATGGAGACAAAAGCAGGCCTCAGCAGGAGAAACTAGGTATTTTCCGCTAGTCAGGTAGGTGCTGGCTGCTGCCAGTAGACCTTGAAACTGGGGAAGGGGAGGAGCGTTGATATTTGTGAAGCGGAAGAGAGAAAAGTACCACCTACCTTGCCACGAGCTAGCACTCACTCACTCACTCATTCAATCAGTCGTGGCCTTCTGAAAAGTGTGCATAGAAGCGGCACTAAATTAGTCGGAAGACGGGAACTCTTACCGCGAATTGCCTGCCTGCTGCTCAAAGAGAGGGGAAAATTACGTTGGATGGCTGATGTTGGAGAAAGGACGAAGAACGATTGTTGAGCCCTGGAAAAGCCGATGAAAAGCTGAACTGGGGCATACGCAGTTAGTTGTAGTACACAGTAGTGTATGCATACATACGTATGTAGTACAATAGTTGGCCTATAGCTGCACTCTTTTCAATTCCAAGGGGCCAAAGGAGGCGGTGGTGAAAGCTGCTAGAAGAAATCAATTTCTCTACTCGGACATGCGCAAGGTGGAAAACAAGTGCCACTACTGTATAGGGCTAATCAAAGCGCTTCATTGCTTGCTGCTTACAGCACTCCACCTTATGTTACTGTACGTATACGTATGCACATACACTACACACGTTCAAACGGTTTGACTATGAAGATTAACCGATACAGTGTAGCGTACATAAGTACGTACAGTAGAGTAGATGATTAAAAGAATGAAGAGCATAATTTGGGTTTCAGATCATGAGAATGGAATGTATGAAAACAAAGCATGAAGATGACGCTACGTGTAAACTACTGCGAGATGAAACTGGCTCCACTTTTGCTCTGCCTAACTTTTTGTTTGTCTGCAAAGCGCCGCATGTTTTCCAGCTAATTTCTCAAACTTGTGCTCTCTTGTTCCTCCTCACTGGGCTTGCGGTACACGTTTGCGGTAGTACGCTAAGGAAGGACTACCATCAATCTCGCGTTACCAAACAAAACTGCAGTTTCTTGATATAGCCAAGGGTTTGTGTGACAAATGAGATAATAAATAAATTACAAGGCGTGACATTAACGACTTAGAAGTGAAAAGAAATTGTCGGGAAAAACACTGGTTCGCCGATGAAAGAAACCTTAGGGTTCCTAGGTTAGGTAGTTCAAAATCACGTATACTATACATAGGCGCTGTGGTAAAGGGCACTGAATAGTATGCAATATTGAATTTAGGAAAGGAGAACCGAAATTGAGGAGTTAGTCTAATGCTAGGATGGCGGCGGGACCCAAGCGGATCAACTTTCCTTGCTTTTTTCTTCGCGTACACGCCGCTCCTATTTTCAAAATCCTTAGCGTCGCCGACTTTTCCATCGGATATAGGGGGCAAAAGTTTTAATGCCAGTTAAAGCGGGCACAGACATCTGGAAAAGAACGGGAAGTCAGTTGACATAATTTCTTGAGCACTCCCCGTTTCCTGTCAATCCATTTCCTCTTTTCGTCATTCATAGCAAGAGCGTACTGTACAAAGGGCTACTTGTATACATCAAGCCGTAAAAGTAGACAAAGTAATATAAATCGAAATAGTATGTCGTTCTTGCGACATTTTTCCGACTCTGTTGAGTAACGTTCATTCATGACAAATCGAAGAGGGGCTCAAGGGCGACATTTTGTGAGCTTCAACTTACTGATTATTTCCGCTTGCATTACTGATGGGTGCTGGTCAGGTCAGGTCAGTCGATGAGTCCGCTGCAATATTGTTCTGCACCTTCTTTCAGCAAAGCTAACGAACTTGTTAAAAAATAAACAGTATTCTCTTCGATGATTTATTGCCGGTGATTATTGGTCGTTCTTTCAAAATTTACGATCAGTTATTGTTGTTCACCGCATGCAGCAGTCGCGCTGTCAGGCGTCCATGTTACAAAGTGAAGGCAGGCGCGGGGGTGGATCCGCGGCGTTGAAATTTATTGCCATAAAAGTATCAAAATCTCTCCAAGGCCAACCAAGCCGAGCTATAATACGTGTGGTGAAATCCACGACAGCACTGCGACACGCAGGACGACACAAACACGGCGCGATGCAGATGCAGGAGCGACGACGACATCGCCACGATAGAGACAGCGTAGGATAGGTACTTGCTATTTATGTATGTGTGTGTGTACACGACGTCGCGTTAGCGTCCCGTCAGTCGTCAATCCGCGCTGTACGTATGTACGTAGACCGAGAACATACGGCGGCTGAGCCTCAGTAGCACTGTCCTCATCTCCCTCATCACACAGTGTGTGAGAAATAATGAGGTCTGCTGCCTGATGTTGGCAGGAACACAGCTCGTATTTTATGCTCGTCCTATCTGTGTGTTTTGGCGAGGGCAAATAGGCGCGCAAAGGAAACGCAACGCATATTATGCGCAAGGCACCCGCTGGTGTCTAGGGTAGGGCACACACTGCACGGCCTTTCCTCAACGCTGTTCTATGTGTCACTCAAATATCGCTCTTTTAGCTGGATCCTATGCTGATCTAGCTTCTGCTGCAGGGATGTTTGCTCTATCGGCCGATGCTTGCTGGTGCTTTTGCACCCTTCAGCAAGACGAAGGCTGGCTCAGCTACGATAGGAGCAGAGAGAGTAAGTATGCTCAGCTCGGCTTGATTAGCAGCACATTGGACAGGCGGAAAGAGGGAGTAAGCTGATGCTAGCCGGCGCTCTCCGCAGTCAGCTTAGCATGACTGAAACTGATTACTCGGGCGGGACTAATCGATAATTGCTTATCGCCTAATCAAATGTAATTGAGGGATTCCGGAATTGCTTGTTTCGTGAAGCTGCTAATGACACCGACTGTACGCTGCGCTCTGTGGGACCACAATAAAACAGCCCGACCGTTTTCTTTCATTATTTTCTTCGTCACTTGGGCTTTCAATAGCTCACAGTCACAACTACGAAAAAACGATTGCGCAGGCTGATGCAGACGGAATTCGAATATTAGTGTGGGGATCCTTCATTCTAGAGCGAACATGCGAATAACCAAACTAAACAGAATTGTGCCGGAAACGTTTGACCCCTCGCCTAGACGACATACGTACGTACATTATAATATACTCTCTATGTACGTGTACTTCTTCCTAACCATCATGGATCATACCTTGTCCTGCGTTTTAGCCAGCTTGATCTTGATCTGCGATATCGCAATCAGCTTTGGGAACTCTCATTACAGTCCGCAATGGCCAGTGGACTGCGTGTATACATAGTACTGTTCGACTGTTCAAAAAAACTGTCGCACCTATTTCAGAAATCATACTGGCCAAGCAAAGACATTATACAGTTGCAGAATGTTGAGTGGCGAAATATGCTCGAAACGCGCGCCCAAAAACTTCGCGCTCCAAATGGTTTACCATGGTTAAGAAAGAAACTAACTGTTGCGCTCATGCGCTGTACGTACGAAAGGTAGGAAGCACTAGGGAAAAGAGACGATCGGAGACTCTGTCACCGTCAGTCTAGCGCTTTTAAGACGTGGACTTTGAGAAAGAGTCAGAACGGATCAAGAGCGAAGCAGAAGAAGGGGCAGACTGTCAAAGAAACATAAACCATGTTGTCAGCGGCGTCGCCTAAGGCCAAGAAACTGTCACCTCTCATCACAGAACTCATCAGGCGTAAGGACGAGCCATCAAAGAGATGCAACCGCTCCGCAACAGTCATACATAGTACATGACATTGCGTGGTGTACGTACAGCACTCACATCATCCCCAGCAATAGGACCAACCTACAGCGTGGCACTACAGTACCTACGACACAAATCACAACAGGAAGATCGTGACGTTTTACACTATCCGTCAACGTTCAGTACATTATACAATACGTCTATGAATCTTATGCATTAAACCGTTTGATGGAGCAGTCCCTCCATGGGGCAAAAAATGGAGGATGGACTGTCTGTCGGTCAGAAAATGGGTGACGACGGGAGACGAAGGACGGACGAAAAGCACGAAACGACAGCGACACAAACAAGAATGAGAACACCATGCAGTCAGTCCTGACACCCGTTTCTCTGCTAAAAACCGTATTTACCGGCGCATAGCTCCAGCATTGCAAAACTCGAAACCGTAAAAACCGACGAATATTTTGAGAGGTGCCGACGAATATTTTTAGGTCAAAAGCACGTTGTTTTAGGACATTATTGAGCTTAACACAGGGGTTATGTAATGATCCAGTGAAATACACGCCCAAACAGGTTATACAGTAGCCTAGTAGACATCTTAGCTTTTTAATTACATTACCTAGGAGTGGCTGGCTATGTGGTAGCTATTAGCTAGCTTCTATGGACTAAAATAGTGTTGCGTTGTTGCAATGAGGCGTTGGTCGATGACGACCCCGCGGTATTTGCAGAAAGTTTGGGTCAATGCCGGCGGGGTCGTCGACGTCTTTTTTGTCGGTTCTTCCTCTTCACTCGCTCCTTCTCTGCTCTCAGATGACTAAACAACATCGACATCCCCGTCGGAATATATCTCTATCGCGGGGTCGTTATCGACCAACCCTCGACAAGCAAACTGGTCCATAGTACATATTGAATGGGGCTACATATATGCATGCATTGGGATTTATTATGTTTTGCCAATTGGGCCATGCGTTATTGGGGCTATGAACCGGTAAATACGGTAGTGCATCCCCCACCCAATCCCACCTCCATTAACCGCAACGAAGAAGGCCGGAATCACCCGGTGCAATTTTCACATCAGACTTCATCAACAGCGCAGTGCGCAAACATAATTTTACCTGCTGTCTAATGAACTTTCAAGGTTGTTTGTTTCTCCATCCATTCTCTGCAGAAAGATAATGGGCTGAGATTGTTCTGGTTTTTCCGATGGGCGGATTCGACCGCAAAAGTGCGCAGAGTCCAGGACGTCAACAAAAAGTCGATAATTGATGCGGTTCGTCTGTCTGCAAAATTGACAGGATCCAGGAGTGCCAGAAATTTGTAGGGGCTTTTCATTTAGCCCAAAAGTGCCCTTCTTTCTCAGTAGAGCCCACCTGCCGTCTTTCTTGTCTGTAATTCTTTTCAAAATTGAACATGAAAGGAGCTTAATGCCCTGCCTGAATTTGCACAAAATACAGGAGTAGACAGAAGAATACTTTTTCAGATAAATTTTCTTGGTGAGCCGAGTGTTGCTGAGGGTGTCTGTCCTAGCAACTGACAGCGACCGAAAATATTGCGCAGCATAGTGGGCGACTACGGAGGGAATACTACTCAATGTTATTATTGGACGGAGAAGGAGGAGGAAAGGAGGAAAGGTTGACTGAATCAGAAGGTGACTGGAACTTTGTTCATTGTCATGTACCACTCAAAGAAATGTACACAAAGGAGGTGAGAAGCAGGCAACGTCCAGAAATGCTGTAAAATGTAATTCTTCAATTTTGGGACACCATAGCTTGTACGGTTTGCAAATGCGATACGTGCAGCAGCTAACTATACGTTTATACGTAAGGTAGGTACTATACTGTTCGTAGTACGTACATACACTATGTCAGTGGGGTGGTCAATAGTAGTTGCCTCGGTGTGCTTTGATCCGTCCATACGTCTACATCAGTTCATACTTTCCGTGCACAATCTTTACATCAAAATTACATTGTGTACACAACCCAGAAGCCCCTGAAAAGAGGAGAGATCAACTTTAACAAGCGTGTCTTAGGACTTAAGGGGCTACATAGTACATAACTGTCAAAGTAGACGTCTGAACTGAAGTGCAGGCTGCAGGAGCCGTGGCATTGTTACAAGCTAGCTATTCATTCAGCGCTCTCGCTAGCAGCTTATGTATAAGTTCAATTCCCGCTTGTGTAAAGGTAAGTATAAAACGTACACAACTATGTACTGTACGTAGATAGGTAGGTACATACATACACATACCTATGCAGAATTATATATTTTTGCCGGTCATTCTCAAAAGCAAATTTTTCGCAAATAATTTATTAGGCATTCAATAAAACTGATCTCCCAAGTCGAAAGACTGGGTGACAAATAAACAAAAATCAATAATCAATGAATCTTCTATCTTCCGTTTCCCTCGCTAAGAAATCCTCAAAATCGACGACAGCCTCCTTATTCCATAGATAACAGGTGATTCCCTCATAGCGATATCCACCTTTCAGTAACTTCTCGTATTCCACTGGATCCGTCGTATATATGTGATCTGGTAAAATGGGATTGAAAAATCGATGCAGAGGAATAGTGGCTCCACAGTCCTTGTACGCTGGCACACAATAGCCTACAGAACCCTCTGGCAAATAGCCGGACTTGTAGATAGCTTCCTGAACTTCGTGATAGCTTAGAGTGTAAAAGTGATTTCCACTCAACCTGAAATTATGTGCACGGAAAAAAAATTTCATATGGGAGGCTGCTCCAGCTTGGGGTTCCCTACTCTGTGCTGTGGAATGTTATCGTAACGGTCGGTTTGGTCAAAAGTTGGGTTGGATCAAGAGTCGACAGATTTTTGTGTGTTAACGTTAGAGACCCTTTTTATTTTGAAACTTACCAGAACAGTTTTAGCCGATACAATGTCTGTAGGCACGGACAGTAGCTCGTTCTGCCTTCGATGGCAATTTTGCCAAGGGTTTTCTCGTACTTGTAGCCGGGAATCAACAAGGATGCCGCATTCACTTCCAAGTCACTCGAGCTCAGCATGTGATCGCCCGTAATTTCGTGAAAGAGTCGCTTCAATTCCGAGGTGTCACCTCTGTAATTCTTGTGCGCTCGACATCGGGATACGGTAGCGCGATTGACAGAGATAAAATCCCGAGCTTCCATTCCGCTATCGAGAAATAATTGTAGGAGAAGCAAGAGAAACAGAAGTGTATAATTGTTGGCGACTATCCGGTTGCTGTTGTACATTGTTTGTATTCTTACTGGCATTCATAAATAAATATTATTTGTTTCTCAGAAAAACAAATAAATATTGACAAGAGAGCCATCCTTCTGCACATAACTGTCATGCTGCTCTGGCGAAAAAGTTACACGTTCGAACGCGCGTATATACGTACATACAAGTACGTATACTTTATCTTACGATAGACATTTGGTGTGGGGACGAAAGTGTGGCAATGTGAACTAGACAAGCAAGAATGGCGTACATCACACGTTTTTCAAAGGTTGGTGACCGAACTTGGCGAGCCCCCGCTAAATTGGCTGAAATTTATTTTCCTTCTCCCTGAAAATCCACAGATGCGTCTACCCATTTGAATAATGAAAGTGAGGAGAGGATGCAGCCACAATGAAGTCTTCCGTTTCTGAACTGCCACATAAATTATGCCAATTTTAAAACAAAAATTTTACTTATAAATTACCGGGATTTCAAACACTACTGAACGTGTATCCAGCAACGTAACTAAACAAAACATATAGATCGCGGTACTATACCGTAATATACTGTAATGTACGTACGTATAACGTATGTTTGCATTTACTATGTAATGTACGTACGTACTATGTATGTACACTTGCACCGGATGGATACTGTTGTCGAATGCTCTTTGTGCATTCTGTTCCTATACCTATAGGTACGTTACGTATATGGTTGTGAGCATAGTAGGTACATAGTATGTAAACCACAACACATAGGCTATCACATCACAAAAGCCCTTTAGCTAAACGTGTACGTGTATCTGCTACCAGTAACAAACGTACATTTACATACAGTACACAATTACATGTGTTGTAATAGACAAAATAGTAAGTATTGTCACTTTTGTTTTAAAACAGTTTTGGCAATATTATCATCGAGTCCAGATACTGTAAGCCTAAGCGGATCAAAGCTGGTAACTCCACTGACATCTCATCTACGCCATTTCCTGCGAACAGCCAATTAACTGTGTTTTCCAGTGACGATACCATCCACATGATTGGTTGCGCGAAATAAGGACTGGCTAAAACACTGTAGCAGGAAGCCAACAAATCGTTGGCCACTAGGCGTCCACTGGTGGTGATGGGATTAAAAATGCCCTTGCGTCGCACTCTGTCGATTCTACTAATTCGTCGAATTGCCACCGTCTTTGTATTCGGATCGACGCGAAGAAGACAATGCTCCTCCACCTCTAAATCCCTGGCGTAGATTTGTCTCTGATGCAGAGTGAGAATAGCTTGTTCCAGTTGGCTTTCATTGCAAGGCACGGCGAAAATAAAATGATAATCCGATAGGACCAATGGATCTGCTTCCACAACTTCAGCTTCACCGCTTGCGGTTGTAGTTGTAATTTGCAGGAAACTCGCTTCTTTCTCGGGTAAATAATGCCAGAAATTTGTGACCGGAACGTATTCGAAGTTGCCCAGTTCGTAACTGAGCACGTGATCGCCGACCTTCAGCTCCTGAATGCGTCGATGTCCGCTGGGAGTCGTGACGAGGGTGTCGGAAGCGAAACAGACGGTGCCTGGTCCGGCGCCCGGTATCCCGGCGAAGACACCGCCTAAGCCACCGGGACCTGGCGGTGGAGGAACCCCTGGCGGAGGAGGAGGAGGCGGACCCGGCAGGGGCTGAGGCTGAATGATCTGCAGATTGATCATCTCCGTCACCAAGTCCGGTAGCGTTTGCACGTACGGATCCACTGAAAAATACGTACATATAGGCCTACAGCCCTACATACATAATGTGCTGTAGCTTCGTGTATTACCCTCCTTCGAAATATAACCCCCTATTTGATGGTGACTAACGATTTTTTTATTTTATCCCCTAACCAAAATTTTTAAACGTGCAAATAAAGCAAAATAAGCATTTTGGTGATGATTTGGCACATTTTGCTTGGCCTCGTGTGTGCAACCCCCTCGAATCGGTACTAACGATTTTTATCCCCCGGGGGTTATACACGAAGCTTTACAGTACATTTGTACAGGGTGTTCCATAATATACTCACCGGCTGTTTGTCTCTCTATCTCCAGACTGGAATGTCATTTTAAAATGCGGTCTATTGCAATAAGTAGCCAAGGCTTCAAAGTTTATGCGTGCAAAATTTCAACTTTCTAGGCCAACAGGAAGTGGCTCAAAACAACTCAGAAAGGCTGACCTCAGAAATCGAGGATTTGCCTTATATTGTATCGCAATAAAGAGCATATTCTACCATCTAAAAGTTAATACATCTTCAAATCCTGTTCAATATCCCAAGAAGACGCGGCAGAACCAAATCTACTGCGCCATTGTGCATAAAATTGAAGAAACTCATCCGTGGAGTGCTAACTTCGGTCTTAATCCGGGTTTTTGCCTCATAGTGAAAAAACGTAAATTTTTGTGTCCAAAAGTTTGAGCTTTCATACCGTCCTTGTTAGAAAAAGTACAGGGCTGAAATTTTGCCTGCACCATATTAGAAGCCTTAGCTACTAAATTTAAAAAAGCGTACTGAAATCGAATGCTCCATTGATGAATGAGAGGCACAAACATCCGGTGAGTTTATTATGGAACACCCTATACATGTACTATGCGGCAAACGAAAAGTTCTTCTGGCTAAAAATAGCTGCTCAATAATTGCTACACTTCAACTTTATCATGCGCATGTGTACAGGGTACGTAGGCGGAGTCGAGGTCGGGGTAGGTTGGGGTGCGGTTGCGTATACGGCATGTAATTTAGCCGTAAAAAATGTCAGCCCTCCATGAGCGCCGACAGTGATGGATTGTATTGACACTGTGACACATAAAAGTGTTCATTGAGCGTTGAAAAAAGATTTCCGCGATTTTACATTAGTGTACGTAGTGGTTGGTTCCTCGCCACGAACTGATCACGTGCAGGCCAAAGAAGACAAAAATAAAAGCACGTATGTACAGGGTATACAACATATGTATGCAGACATTTTTGCGCGACCTGTCCTTGTACGTAGAAAACGTAAAACATTTTTGTCGCACCACCGTATTATGTATGTATGTATGTATGTATGTATGTATGTATGTATGTATGTATGTATGTATGTATGTATGTATGTATGTATATGTATGTATGTATGTATGTATGTATGTATGTATGTATGTATGTATGTATGTATGTATGTATGTATGTATGTATGTACATGTATATATATCTGTCTTTTATATTATACGAGTAAGCGGACATGAACATACCGTTGAAGTCGGAGGACCGTCCAACTCATATGTATGTACAGTACGTACACAAAAGGGCAAAGGAAGTGTTATACGTACCTTGGTTTACTAGCTCCGGCGGTGGAGGTATACAATTCAGTCTTGATACTGATACAACATAACTTATCCTAAAGCCAAAAACACAGGAAAAACTCGTGCACTGCCACGGTATACCTACCGTATTTTTGGGTGTGTAGCCATGGCCCTACAAAAATTGAGAGGTACACTAGGGGGATATACCGTACATATGACAAAATTTTATGTATTGTATGGGTGTTATTGGGGCTGACATGTACATCTTAGGGGATATACACCCAAAAATACGGTACTTAAATACTAGTACGTATGTACGTATGTACACATATACATAACGCTATGATTGTATGTACATATTGCCTGCCATTGCCCTGTTTGCGTTGCGTATGTATAGGGTGTCTCATAATAAGCCGTCCAGGCGTCCACCTTTCCGTGTATGTATATGTAACTCTAAAACCACATACCTAAGATTTTTATGCAGTTTTTTTTATTTTGTAGCCAAGGCTTCAACTTAGATGCGTACAAATTTTTGCTTCATGGCCTAGTGGAAACTGGCTCAAACACCTTCTTTCTCCGGCGGTCAAAAAACGAGGGTGTTTCGAACTGCTAGTGCCAATTAGGGGTCTTCTGTGCATTGTCCAAAATAAAATTAGCCTCCTAATAAAAAAAGATATCCCAAAATACTACAGGGTGTCTCACGTAGATCTCCCTAACGATCAAGCCTTATAACTTCCGTATTACAGCAGATATCAAGCTCAAATTTTGTCCCCAGTAACCCAAGAATGTGCCATACTTTGTGGTCAAATTTGAGCCACATAGGCCCACAGCCAACGAAATTACAGGCGCTGAAATGTTGGACCTTGTTTTTATCATTTTCCGCACTAAGCATTGCTTTGACCTTAGAATCTTGCTCAGCATGGTCAAGCAGCTCATTCAGCATGGCAATATAATGGAACAACAATGGCTGAACGTCATCACAGTCCAGAACACAAAGGATTCAAAAATACAGGCGATTTACCGCCCATAACAGCCTTCAAGGGGCTGTCGAGGTCAATAGTGGCGGTACTGATTTCAAAAGGTTGAAAAACGTAGTCGCAACTTTGCAAGCTCGTAATTTCATCCCTACTTGACCTACCTAGCTCAAATTTTGCCACAAAATTTGGCACATTCTTGGGTTTCTGGGAACAAAGTTTCAGCTTGATACCTACTGTAACACGGAAGTTATAAGGCTGGACCATTAGGGAGATCTACGTGAGACACCCTGTAGTATTTTGGGATATCTTTTTTTATTAGGAGGCTAATTTTATTTTGGACAATGCACAGAAGACCCCTAATTGGCACTAGCAGTTCGAAACACCCTCGTTTTTTGACCGCCGGAGAAAGAAGGGTGCTTGAGCCAGTTTCCACTAGGCCATGAAGCAAAATTTGTACGCATCTAAGTTAAGCCTTGGCTACAAAATAAAAAAAACTGCATAAAAATCTTAGGTATGTGGTTTTAGAGTTACTATACATACACGGAAAGGTGGACGCCTGGACGGGCTTATTATGCGACACCCTATACATACGCAACGCAAACAGGCCAATGGCAGGGAATATGTACATACAATCATAGCGTTATGTATATGTGTACATACGTACATACGCTACTAGCATTTCAGTACCGTATTTTTGGGTGTATATCCCCCTGAGTGTACATGTCAGCCCCATACACCCATACAATACATAAAATTTTGTCATATGTACTGTATATCCCCCTAGTGTACCTCTCTTTTTAGGCCGCTAATCCCCAAAAATACGGTACTGTGGCCGTGCCGGTATTTTCCTGTGTCTTTGGCTTTAGATCGTCATGTTGTATCGTATCAGACTGAATTTTACGCGCTCCACCGCCGCAGCCAGAACCAAGGTACGTATACACTTCCCTTTGCCCTTTTGTGTACGTACTGTACATACATATGATTATGGTCTTCTACTTCAAATGGTATTCCATTTCCGCTTACTCGTATAATCAAAACAGATATATATATATACATGTACATACATACATACATACATACATACATACATACATACATACATCATACATACATACATACATACATACATACAATACATACATACATACATAATACATACATACATACATACATACATCCACACACCCCCGGTGTGCCGACAAATGTTTTATGTTTTCTGTAAGGATTACCCAACACCACCCGCACCGCGCATCGGGCAGGGAGCAGCACACAAAAAAAGAATGCGGGAAACCAAGAAACTCCACGTGTCAGATGCTCGTAAGAATCCATCTCTGTCAGCCCTCCATGAGCGCCGACAGTCATGGATTGTATTGACACTGTGACACATAAAAGTGTTCATTGAGCGTTGAAAAAATATTTCCGCGATTTATACATTAGTGTACGTAGTGGTTGGTTCCTCGCCACGAACTATCACGTGCAGGCCAGAAGACAAAAATAAAGCACGTATGTACAGGGTATCCATATTATGCAGACATTTTCTGCGCGACCTGTCCTTGTACGTAGAAAACGTAAAACATTTTTTTCACCACCTATATTATGATGTACTACTATTATTTGTATCTCTGTATGTATGTATGTATGTATGTATGTATGTATGTATGTATGTATGTATGTATGTATGTATGTATGTATGTATGTATATGTATGTATGTATGTATGTATGTATGTATGTATGTATGTATGTATGTATGTATGTACATGTATATATATCTGTCTTTTATATTATACGAGTAAGCGGACATGAACATACCCGTTGAAGCCTCGGAGGACCGTCCAACTCATATGTATGTACAGTACGTACACAAAAGGGCAAAAGGAGCGTTATACGTACCTTGGTTTACTATCTCCGGCGGTGGGCTATACAATTCAGTCTTGATACTGATACTACATAACTTATCCTAAAGCCAAAACACAGAAAACTCGTGCACTGCCTCTGTATACCTACCGTATTTTTGGGTGTGTAGCCATGGCCCTACAAAAATTGAGAGGTACACTAGGGGGATATATCCGTACATATGACAAAATTTTATGTATTGTATGGGTGCTCATTGGGGCTGACATGTCATCTTAGGGGATATACACCCAAAAATACGGTACTTAAATACTAGTACGTATGTACGCATGTACACATATACATAACGCTATGATTGTATGTACATATTGCCTGCCATTGCCCTGTTTGCGTCTGCGTATGTATAGGGTGTCTCATATAAGCCGTCCAGGCGTCCACCTTTCCGTGTATGTATATGTACTCTAAAACCACATACCTAAATTTTTATGCAGTTTTTTTTATTTTGTAGCCAAGGCTTCAACTTAGATGCGTACAAATTTTTGCTTCATGGCCTAGTGGAAACTGGCTCAAACACCCTTCTTTCTCCGGCGGTCAAAAAACGAGGGTGTTTCGAACTGCTAGTGCCCCAATTAGGGGTCTCTCTGCATTGTCCAAATAAAATTAGCCTCCTGAATAAAAAAAGATATCCCAAAATACTACAGGGTGTCTCACGTAAGATCTCCCTAACTAGCTCCAGCCTTATAACTTCCGTGTTACAGTAGGTATCAGCTGAACTTTGTTCCCAGAAACCCAAGAATGTGCCAAATTTTGTGGCAAAATTTGAGCTAGGTAGGTCAAGTAGGGATGAAATTACGAGCTTCAAGTTGCGACTACGTTTTTCACCTTTTGAATCAGTACCGCCACTATTGACCTCGACAGCCCCTTGAAGGCTGTTATGGGCGGTAATCGCCTGTATTTTTGAATCCTTTGTGTTCTGGACTGTGATGCGTTCAGCCATTGTTGTTCCCATTATATTGCCATGCTGAATGAGCTGCTTGCCATGCTGAGCAAGATTCTAAGGTCAAAGCAATGCTTAGTGCGGAAAATGATAAAAACAAGATCCAACATTTCAGCGCCTGTAATTTCGTTGGCTGTGGGCCTATGTGGCTCAAATTTGACCCAAAGTATGGCACATTCTTGGGTTACTGGGGACAAAATTTGAGCTTGATATCTGCTGTAATACGGAAGTTATAAGGCTTGATCGTTAGGGAAATCTACGTGAGACACCCTGTAATATTTTGGGATATCTTTTTTTTAGGAGGCTAATTTTATTTTTGGACAATGCACAGAAGACCCCCTAATTGGCACTAGCAGTTCGAAACACCCTCGTTTTTCGACCGCCGGAGAAAGAAGGTGTTTGAGCCAGTTCCACTAGGCCATGAAGCAAAAATTTGTACGCATCTAAGTTGAAGCCTTGGCTACAAAATAAAAAAACTGCATAAAAATCTTAGGTATGTGGTTTTAGAGTTACATATACATACACGGAAAGGTGGACGCCTGGACGGCTTACTATGAGACACCCCTATACATACGCAACGCAAACAGGGCAATGGCAGGCAATATGTACATACAATCATAGCGTTATGTATATGTGTACATACGTACATACGTACTAGTACTTAAGTACCGTATTTTTGGGTGTATATCCCCTAACGATGCACAATCTACGCCCCAGAATAACACCCCCATACAATACATAAAATTTTTGTCATATGTACGGTATATCCCCCTAGTGTACCTCTCAATTTTTGTAGGGCCATGGCTACACACCCAAAAATACGGTAGGTATACCGTGGCAGTGCACGAGTTTTCCCCTGTGTTTTTGGCTTTAGGATAAGTTATGTTGTATCAGTATACAAGACTGAATTGTATACCTCCACCGCCGGAGCTAGTAAACCAAGGTACGTATAACACTTCCTTTGCCCTTTTGTGTACGTACTGTACATACATATGAGTTGGACGCTCCTCCCGACTTCAACGGTATGTTCATGTCCGCTTACTCGTATAATATAAAAGACAGATATATATACATGACATACATACATACATACATACATACATACATACATACATACATACATACATACATACATACATACATACATACATATACATACATACATACATACATACATACATACATACATACATACATACATACATACATACATACATACATACATAATACGGTGGTGCGACAAAAATGTTTTACGTTTTCTACGTACAAGGACAGGTCGCGCAAAAATGTCTGCATACATATGTTGTATACCCTGTACATACGTGCTTTTATTTTTGTCTTCTTTGGCCTGCACGTGATCAGTTCGTGGCGAGGAACCAACCACTACGTACACTAATGTAAAATCGCGGAAATCTTTTTTCAACGCTCAATGAACACTTTTATGTGTCACAGTGTCAATACAATCCATCACTGTCGGCGCTCATGGAGGGCTGACATTTTTTACGGCTAAATTACATGCCGTATACGCAACCGCACCCCAACCTACCCCGACCTCGACTCCGCCTACGTACCCTGTACACATGCGCATGATAAAGTTGAAGTGTAGCAATTATTGAGCAGCTATTTTTAGCCAGAAGAACTTTTCGTTTGCCGCATAGTACATGTATAGGGTGTTCCATAATAAACTCACCGGATGTTTGTGCCTCTCATTCATCAATGGAGCATTCGATTTCAGTACGCTTTTTTAAATTTAGTAGCTAAGGCTTCTAATATGGTGCAGGCAAAATTTCAGCCCTGTACTTTTTCTAACAAGGACGGTATGAAAGCTCAAACTTTTGGACACAAAAATTTACGTTTTTTCACTATGAGGCAAAAACCCGGATTAAGACCGAAGTTAGCACTCCACGGATGAGTTTCTTCAATTTTATGCACAATGGCGCAGTAGATTTGGTTCTGCCGCGTCTTTCTTGGGATATTGAACAGGATTTGAAGATGTATTAACTTTTAGATGGTAGAATATGCTCTTTATTGCGATACAATATAAGGCAAATCCTCGATTTCTGAGGTCAGCCTTTCTGAGTTGTTTTGAGCCACTTCCTGTTGGCCTAGAAAGTTGAAATTTTGCACGCATAAACTTTGAAGCCTTGGCTACTTATTGCAATAGACCGCATTTTAAAATGACATTCCAGTCTGGAGATAGAGAGACAAACAGCCGGTGAGTATATTATGGAACACCCTGTACAAATGTACTGTAAAGCTTCGTGTATAACCCCCGGGGGATAAAAATCGTTAGTCACCGATTCGAGGGGGTTGCACACACGAGGCCAAGCAAAATGTGCCAAATCATCACCAAAATGCTTATTTTGCTTTATTTGCACGTTTAAAAATTTTGGTTAGGGGATAAAATAAAAAAATCGTTAGTCACCATCAAATAGGGGGTTATATTTCGAAGGAGGGTAATACACGAAGCTACAGCACATTATGTATGTAGGGCTGTAGGCCTATATGTACGTATTTTTCAGTGGATCCGTACGTGCAAACGCTACCGGACTTGGTGACGGAGATGATCAATCTGCAGATCATTCAGCCTCAGCCCCTGCCGGGTCCGCCTCCTCCTCCTCCGCCAGGAGTTCCGCCACCGCCAGGTCCCGGTGGCTTAGGCGGTGTCTTCGCCGGGATACCGGGCGCCGGACCAGGCACCGTCTGTTTCGCTTCCGACACCCTCGTCACGACTCCCAGCGGACATCGACGCATTCAGGAGCTGAAGGTCGGCGATCACGTGCTCAGTTACGAACTGGGCAACTTCGAATACGTTCCGGTCAAAAATTTCTGGCATTATTTACCCGAGAAAGAAGCGAGTTTCCTGCAAATTACAACTACAACCGCAAGCGGTGAAGCTGAAGTTGTGGAAGCAGATCCATTGGTCCTATCGGATTATCATTTTATTTTCGCCGTGCCTTGCAATGAAAGCCAACTGGAACAAGCTATTCTCACTCTGCATCAGAGACAAATCTACGCCAGGGATTTAGAGGTGGAGGAGCATTGTCTTCTTCGCGTCGATCCGAATACAAAGACGGTGGCAATTCGACGAATTAGTAGAATCGACAGAGTGCGACGCAAGGGCATTTTTAATCCCATCACCACCAGTGGACGCCTAGTGGCCAACGATTTGTTGGCTTCCTGCTACAGTGTTTTAGCCAGTCCTTATTTCGCGCAACCAATCATGTGGATGGTATCGTCACTGGAAAACACAGTTAATTGGCTGTTCGCAGGAAATGGCGTCGTAGATGAGATGGCAGTGGAGTTACCAGCTTTGATCCGCTTAGGCTTACAGTATCTGGACTCGATGATATTATTGCCAAAACTGTTTTAAAACAAAAGTGACAATACTTACTATTTTGTCTATTACAACACATGTAATTGTGTACTGTATGTAAATGTACGTTTGTTACTGGTAGCAGATACACGTACGTACACGTTTAGCTAAAGGGCTTTTGTGATGTGATAGCCTATGTGTTGTGGTTTACATACTATGTACTATGCTCACAACCATATACGTAACGTACCTATAGGTATTGGAACAGAATGCACAAAGAGCATTCGACAACAGTATCCATCCGGTGCAAGTGTACATACAGTACGTACATTACATAGTAAATGCAAACATACGTTATACGTACGTACATTACAGTATATTAGTACCGCGATCTATATGTTTTGTTTAGTTACGTTGCTGGATACACGTTCAGTAGTGTTTGAAATCCCGGTAATTTATAAGTAAAATTTTTGTTTTTAAATTGGCATAATTTATGTGGCAGTTCAGAAACGGAAGACTTCATTGTGGCTGCATCCTCTCCTCACTTTCATTATTCAAATGGGTAGACGCATCTGTGGATTTTCAGGGAGAAGGAAAATAAATTTCAGCCAATTTAGCGGGGGCTCGCCAAGTTCGGTCACCAACCTTTGAAAAACGTGTGATGTACGCCATTCTTGCTTGTCTAGTTCACATTGCCACACTTTCGTCCCCACACCAAATGTCTATCGTAAGATAAAGTATACGTACTTGTATGTACGTATATACGCGTGTTCGAACGTGTAACTTTTTCGCCAGAGCAGCATGACAGTTATGTGCAGAAGGATGGCTCTCTTGTCAATATTTATTTGTTTTTTTGAGAAACAAATAATATTTATTTATGAATGCCAGTAAGAATACAAACAATGTACAACAGCAACCGGATAGTCGCCAACAATTATACACTTCTGTTTCTCTTGCTTCTCCTACAATTATTTCTCGATAGCGGAATGGAAGCTCGGGATTTTATCTCTGTCAATCGCGCTACCGTATCCCGATGTCGAGCGCACAAAAATTACAGAGGTGACACCTCGGAATTGAAGCGACTCTTTCACGAAATTACGGGCGATCACATGCTGAGCTCGAGTGACTTGGAAGTGAATGCGGCATCCTTGTTGATTCCCGGCTACAAGTACGAGAAAACCCTTGGCAAAATTGCCATCGAAGGCAGAACGAGCTACTGTCCGTGCCTACAGACACTGTATCGGCTAAAACTGTTCTGGTAAGTTTCAAAATAAAAAGGGTCTCTAACGTTAACACAAAAAAATCTGTCAACTCTTGATCCAACCCAACTTTTGACCCAACCGACCGTTACGATATCATTCCACAGCACAGAGTAGGGAACCCCAAGCTGGAGCAGCCTCTCATATGAAAATTTTTTTCCGTGCACATAATTTCAGGTTGAGTGGCAATCACTTTTACACTCTAAGCTATCACGAAGTTCAGGAAGCTATCTACAAGTCCGGCTATTTGCCAGAGGGTTCTGTAGGCTATTGTGTGCCAGCGTACAAGGACTGTGGAGCCACTATTCCTCTGCATCGATTTTTCAATCCCATTTTACCAGATCACATATATACGACGGATCCAGTGGAATACGAGAAGTTACTGAAAGGTGGATATCGCTATGAGGGAATCACCTGTTATCTATGGAATAAGGAGGCTGTCGTCGATTTTGAGGATTTCTTAGCGAGGGAAACGGAAGATAGAAGATTCATTGATTATTGATTTTTGTTTATTTGTAACACAGTCTTTCGACTTGGGAGATCAGTTTTATTGAATGCCTAATAAATTATTTGCGAAAAATTTGCTTTTGAGAATGACCGGCAAAAATATATAATTCTGCATAGGTAGCCTATGTGTATGTATGTACCTATCTACGTACAGTACATAGTTGTGTACGTTACCACAATGTACTTACCTTTACACAAGCGGGAATTGAACTTATACATACACTGCTAGCGAGAGCGCTGAATGAATAGCTAGCTTGTAACAATGCCACGGCTCCTGCAGCCTGCACTTCAGTTCAGACGTCTACTTTGACAGCTATGTACTATGTAGTCCCGTAAGTCCTAAGACACGCTTGTTAAAGTTGATCTCTCCTCTTTTCAGGGGCTTCTGGGTTGTGTACACAATGTAATTTTGATGTAAAGATTGTGCACGGAAAGTATGAACTGATGTAGACGTATGTATGGACGGATCAAAGCACACCGAGGCAACTACTATTGACCACCCCACTGACATAGTGTATGTACGTACTACGAACAGTATACTTAGTACCTACCTTACGTATGAACGTATAGTTAGCTGCTGCACGTATCGCATTTGCAAACCGTTCGTCAGATTTTCTTTCGCTTTGTAAATAACGTACGTACAAGCCATGGTGTCCCAAAATTGAAGAATTACATTTTACAGCATTTCTGGACGTTGCCTGCTTCTCACCTCCTTTGTGTACATTTCTTTGAGTGGTACATGACAATGAACAAAGTTCCAGTCACCTTCTGATTCAGTCAACCTTTCCTCCTTTCCTCCTCCTTCTCCGTCCAATAATAACACTGAGTAGTATTCCCTCCGTAGTCGCCCACTATGCTGCGCAATATTTTCGGTCGCTGTCAGTTGCTAGGACAGACACCCTCAGCAACACTCGGCTCACCAAGAAAATTTATCTGAAAAAGTATTCTTCTGTCTACTCCTATATTTTGTGCAAATTCAGGCAGGGCATTAAGCTCCTTTCATGTTCAATTTTGAAAAGAATTACAGACAAGAAAGACGGCAGGTGGGCTCTACGAAGAAAGAAGGGCACTTGTGGGAAAAAGAAAAAGCCCCCACAAATTCCCGGCCCCCCCCTATCCTCCAATTTCGCAGACAGACCCCTCTTTTCCCTTTTTTTGCCGCCCTGCCCCGCCCCCCTTCGGCGAACCCGCCCATCAAAAAACAACACCCAGCCCTTTTCTTTCTGCAGAAAGGAAAAAAAAACACACAACAGAAATACATAGACACAAAAAAATTTGTCCGCGCCCGCTGTGTTATGAAGTGACAAACACGCGCCCCCCCCCCTTCGCGCTGGTAGGGGGAGGGGGGGGGGGGGCACCGCTACCTCCCCCCCCCCACCACAAGGCCCAGCCCAAAAACAAAAAAAAACAAAACCCAACAAAAAGCCCCCCCATTACTCCAGCCTTCTCGGGGGGCGGGAACAACCCCGCCCAAAAACAATCAGGGGCACTTGTTTAGGGAGAGAAAAAGAGAAGAAAAGAAAAAAAAACCCAAAAAAAAACGACCCCGCCGGCACCGCCCACAACCCCCAACACACCCCGCAGGCCCGGCGGCGCCCACCCCCACCGCCCCACCACCCCACCCTCACTCCACCCTAAACCCAAAGAAACAACCAACCAACAACCCCCCACCCACCCACCAAAGAAAAAAAAAAAAAAAACCAACACCCCAAGGCAACCAAAAACGGGTGGCCCGCATCCATCAAGGTAGACGCGACAGCGGAACCTCGAGAGGCTCACGAATGAAGCTCCGCCGCGTCCCACCTTACTTAGTCATGTGTAAATAGGAGTGACGGAAATGAAAACACACATTTGCTCATAACTCCCGAGCCAAGAGGCGGATTGAGCTGATATTTTGCCTGAAGATGCCCCCTATGGGTACACATGTACTGACAAAATTTCAGCTCGATAGGCCCACTGGTTAGGGCGCTACGGCGAAAAACCTATTTTTGAATGATGTCACGCTTTTATGTACTGAAAACTTGTGACCTCCATAACATTTCAACGAGTCGAGGGATCGAGCTCGGTTTTTTTTTAAAAGATGGGAAATGTAAAGATCTTGGCAAAGTGGTCCGAGCACTTTTTGCGTTTAAGGCCTCTGACACCCTTAAAATTGCGATTTTGTGGTAAAAATAGTTGCAAAGTTCCCACTCATACTCCTCCCTGGATTTTTTTCGGATCTGAGTGGTAGGTATACCAAAAGATAGATCTCACTCTAGTCTCGATGGCACTTTTTTAGATTTTTAAAATTCGCTTTCATTCTCGAGTTATGAGCTGTCAAAGTTGCCTGTTTTTTATGTTTGGCTTTAGCAAAACTTAAGGATGTGACAGACAGCTGAAATGAGTGCGTGCTGCACTGTAGAGGCCACATATAGCATACCATTCGATTCGTCTTCCAAAGATCTATCGATTGCTGGCCACTGCGACATGCTTATGCCTGATTCACATAGTAAAAAATGTATTCACATAGGCGAAAGTCGCAAAAAGGTGCTATTTTTCCTAAGTTGATGACTTGTAGGCTTGTGACATACCATTAGATTCGTCTAAGCAAGATCTATCTATTTGAAACAATTTCTACATACTCGTTTCCAATATGCCTGATTCACATAGTTTTTAGTTATTCACATACATATAAAAGAAAACAAAAATATGCTAAATGTAGGCATATGGGATACCATTCGATTCGTCTTCAGAAGATCTATCGATCGCTGCCCACTACGACATGCTCATGCCTGATTCACATAGTAAAAAATGCATTCACATTGATGAAAGTCGCAAAAAGGTGTTATTTTCTTCAGTTTGGCGATTTGTAGACATGTGACATACCATTCGATTCATCTTTGCACAGATCTATCAGTTGGGAATAATTTCTACATGCTTGTATCCAATATGCCTGATTCACATAGTTCAAATGTAATTACATAGACACAAAATAAAACAAAAATTGGCTAAATGTAGCCACGTGATATACCATTCAATTCATCTTGACAAGGTACCTATTTCTTGCATTTCCTACTAACCACCTCCTCGATCATACCTGATTCACATAGTCTAGTCAAATTCACATAGGCTCAATTCCACTCAAAAACAAAGAAATATCCTGTGTAATTATGATGTATCTCAAAGTTCCACTAATGCATCTCATCAACTCGAGCTCGGTTTATTTTTAAAGAATTGCATTGCATGTGTTATGCACATTGACAGACTCAATCTCCTCTCAAAAACATAAAAAATGGTCCATGTAATGTCTCGAGGTTCCACTAGCACATCTCGTCAACTCGAGCTCGGTTTTTCAAAGATTTGTATGCATTTGTTATGCACATTCACATAAGGCTCAATTCCTCTCAAAAACATAAAAATGTCCCATGTAGGTATATCCCCTAATGTATGTAAAATGTATCTCAAGGTTCCACTAGCACATCTCGTCAACTCGAGCTCAGTTTTGTAAAAGATTTGTATGCATGTGTTTAAAACAAGATGTATCGATTGGGAACAATTTTTACATGCTTGTATCTTATATACTTCTCACATTTCAAGTAGACGTGGCAGGAACCAGTGGAGAAGTGCTCCTAAGGAGCACGAAGGAAGTGAGCGAGAGGCTCACTAGCCTGCAGATGCTTATAGGGTTGACGGCGCAGAAACCAGAAGGTTCCAACCGCCCATCGCTGCTGAAACTTGCTACCCCTCTGAGTTGACAGCCTCTCGCACAATCTGCTGCCGTCCGACTGGTGCGGGCATACTTTTGCCCATTCCCAATCATGGCAAACAAAACTCTTCAATGACCTTTGTTGCCTCTCGCCTGCTTCTGTATACCTGATCACATGCAAAACGCAGGATCACAACCATAATATTATATGTATGTAATGTACGTAAACATGTACATGCTGGTACATATTATGGTGCAACAAAAATCCTTGAGCATTAGTTCAAAGACAAAAAATGTGATGTTTCCTCAAAAGTAGAACATACATACATACTTACATACCAGTAGAGATTTCATGTCTTATCGCTTTTCCTTTTATCCTGAAGAACAGCAAGTGATAACTTCTACTGAAACTTAATGATTCCAAAGCCGATATTTTGAATCGAGAAAATCGAACCCAGGTGGACCTCTCACCTTCTATTTGGCAAGAAACGTGTGAAACGGCTGGTCATATTGGAAGCCATTATTGAATGGGTACGTACTACATGCAAATGCACATGCGAGAAGGAAAAACATTCGTACAATACATATGCACATACTTATTCATAACGCTGCATGGATCAGGCATACAGAAGCAGGCGAGAGGCAACAAAGGTCATTGAAGAGTTTTGTTTGCCATGATTGGGAATGGGCAAAAGTATGCCCGCACCAGTCGGACGGCAGCAGATTGTGCGAGAGGCTGTCAACTCAGAGGGGTAGCAAGTTTCAGCAGCGATGGGCGGTTGGAACCTTCTGGTTTCTGCGCCGTCAACCCTATAAGCATCTGCAGGCTAGTGAGCCTCTCGCTCACTTCCTTCGTGCTCCTTAGGAGCACTTCTCCACTGGTAATGAGAGTATATTATGTACGTACATATGTCGTCTAGGCAAGGGGTCAAACGTTTCCGGCACAATTCTGTATGGTTATTCGCATATTCGCTCTAGAATGAAGGATCCCCAGACTAATATTCGAATTCCGTCTGCATCAGCCTGCGCAATCCTTTTTTCGTAGTTGGGACTGTGGGCTTATTGAAAGCCCAAGTAACGAAGAAAATAATGAAAGAAAACGGTCGGGCTGTTTTATTGTGGTCCCACAGAGCGCAGCGTACAGTCGGTGTCATTAGCAGCTTCACGAAACAAGCAATTCCGGAATCCCTCAATTACATTTGATTAGGCGATAAGCAATTATCGATTAGTCCCGCCCGAGTAATCAGTTTCAGTCATGCTAAGCTGACTGCGGAGAGCGCCGAGCTTACTCCCTCTTTCCGCCTGTCCAGTGTGCTGCTAATCAAGCCGAGCTGAGCATACTTACTCTCTCTGCTCCTATCGTAGCTGAGCCAGCCTTCGTCTTGCCAAAAATATATAATCCCTGTATAGAGAAGAATGGCCTACGTATTGAAAAGGAACGAAGCAATCCCTGACTCGTTTTGGCCCCAATAAATTGGCCAATTTATTGGATATTACGAAACCTATTTATTGGATATCCAAAAAATTGGATATCCAATTTATTGGATATGGAATCCCCAATAAAATGGTTTCGTATTATCCAATTTTTTGGATATCCAATAAATAGGATATCCAATAAATAGGACATAATAATCGAAGGCTGCGGAACCAAGGAGGACGTAGGCTGAATTCTGCTCCAAATTTCGACAAAGAAGACGCCGACAAGCAAGGAAGATCGTTAACGAGCTGCTTCGAGTTTCGTTTGTTTGTGTGGATGGCGTGCTATCGATTATTATGTCCTATTTATTGGATATCCTATTTATTGGATATCCTATTTTATTGGATATTACGAAACCATTTTATTGGGGGATTCCATATCCAATTAATTGGATTTCCTATTTTTTGGATATCCAATAAATAGGTTTCGTAATATCCAATAAATTGGATATCCAATAAATTGGGATCCAATTTATTGAGGCCAAAACGAGTCAGGGATTGCTTCGTTTCTTTTCACTCCGTAGGCCATTCTTCTCTATACATGGATTATATATTTTTGGTCTTGCTGAAGGGTGCAAAAGCACCAGCAAGCATCGGCCGATAGAGCAAACATCCCTGCAGCAGAAGCTAGATCAGCATAGGATCCAGCTAAAAGAGCGATATTTGAGTGACACATAGAACAGCGTTGAGGAAAGGCCGTGCAGTAGTGTGCCCTACCCTGACACCAGCGGGTGCCTTGCGCATAATATGCGTTGCGTTTCCTTTGCGCGCCTATTTGCCCTCGCCAAAACACACAGATAGGACGAGCATAAAATACGAGCTGTGTTCCTGCCAACATCAGGCAGCAGACCTCATTATTTCTCACACACTGTGTGATGAGGGAGATGAGGACAGTGCTACTGAGGCTCAGCCGCCGTATGTTCTCGGTCTACGTACGTACAGCGCGGATTGACGACTGACGGGACGCTAGCGCTACACACACATACATAAATAGCAAGTACCTATCCTACGCTGTCTCTATCGTGGCGATGTCGTCGTCGCTCCTGCATCTGCATCGCGCCGTGTTTGTGTCGTCCTGCGTGTCGCAGTGCTGTCGTGGATTTCACCACACGTATTATAGCTCGGCTTGGTTGGCCCTTGGAGAGATTTTGATACTTTTTATGGCAATAAATTTCAACGCCGCGGATCCACCCCCGCGCCTGCCTTCACTTTGTAACATGGACGCCTGACAGCGGGACTGCTGCATGCGGTGAACAACAATAACTGATCGTAAATTTTGAAAGAACGACCAATAATCACCGGCAATAAATCATCGAAGAGAATACTGTTTATTTTTTAACAAGTTCGTTTAAAGCTTTGCTGAAAGAAGGTGCAGAACAATATTGCAGCGGACTCATCGACTGACCTGACCTGACCAGCACCGATCAGTAATGCAAGCGGAAATAATCAGTAAGTTGAAGCTCACAAAATGTCGTCCTTGAGCCCCTCTTCGATTTGTCATGAATGAACGTTACTCAACAGAGTTGGAAAAATGTCGCAAGAACGACATACTATTTCGATTTATATTACTTTGTCTACTTTTACGGCTTGATGTATACAAGTAGCCCTTTGTACAGTACGCTCTTGCTATGAATGACGAAAAGAGGAAATGGATTGACAGGAAACGGGGAGTGCTCAAGAAATTATGTCAACTGACTTCCCGTTCTTTTCCAGATGTCTGTGCCCGCTTTAACTGGCATTAAAACTTTTGCCCCCTATATCCGATGGAAAAGTCGGCGACGCTAAGGATTTTGAAAATAGGAGCGGCGTGTACGCGAAGAAAAAAGCAAGGAAAGTTGATCCGCTTGGGTCCCGCCGCCATCCTAGCATTAGACTAAATCCTCACTTCTGTTCTCCTTTCCTAAATTCAATATTGCATATTCAGTGCCCTTTACCACAGCGCTATGTATAGTATACGTGATTTTGAACAACCTAACCAAGGAACCCTAAGGTTTCGTTCATCGGCGAACCAGTGTTTTTCCCGACCATTTCTTTTCACTTCTAAGTCGTTAATGTCACGCCTTGTAATTTATTTATTATCTCATTTGTCACACAAACCCTTGGTTATATCAAGAAACTGCAGTTTTGTTTGGTAACGCGAGATTGATGGTACGTACTTCCTTAGCGTACTACCGCAAACGTGTACCGCAAGCCCAGTGAGGAGGAACAAGAGAGCACAAGTTTGAGAAATTACTTAGCTGGAAAACATGCGGCGATTTGCAAACAAAAAGTTAGGCAGAGCAAGAAGTGGAGCCAGTTTCATTTTCTTCTCGCAGCCGCCACCACAATAAGCGTTTACACGTAGCACCATCTTCATGCTTTGTTTTCATACATTCCATTCTCATGCACATTTACTGAATCAACCCAAATTATGCTCTTCATTCTGTAATCACCACCCCCACTGTAGAAACTAATATACGCACCCCAAAAAGGTTAATCTCATAGTCATCTACCACGAAAGAGCGCGCGCACGAGAAATAGTGAACGTTTGCAACGTGTGTAGTGTATGTACGTAGGTACGTACAGTAACATAAGGTGGGAGTGCTGTAAGCAGCAAGCAATGAAGCTGATTAGCCCTATACAGTAGCGGCATCTTGTTTTCCACCTTGCGCCATGTCACGAGTCGAAATTCCTCTCCTCTCAGCAGCTTTCACCACCGCCTCCTTTGGCCCCTTGGACCGAAAAAGTGCAGCTATAGGCCCAACTCTCTGTACTACATACATACGTATGTATCATACACTACTGTGACTACAACTAACTCGTATGCCCCAGTTCAGCTTTTCATCGGCTTTTCCAGGGCTCAACATCGTTCTTCGTCCTTTCTCCCATCGCCATCTCACGTAATTTTCCCTCTTCTTTGAGCAGCAGGCAGGCAATTCGCGGTAAGAGTTCCCGTCTTCCGACTATTTGTGCCGCTTCTATGCACACTTTTCAGAAGGCCACGACTGATTGTTGGTGAGTGAGTGAGTGCTAGCTCGTGGCAAGGTAGGTGGTACTTTTCTCTCTTCCGCTTCACAAATATCAACGCTCCTCCCCTTCCCCAGTTTCTAGGTCTACTGGCAGCAGCCAGCACCTACCTGACTAGCAAGAGAAAAGTACCACCTACCTTGCCACGAGCTGCTCTCACTCGCTCACTCGACTCAACCGGTGGCCTTCTGAAAATGTGCATAGAGCGGCACCTGAATTAGAGCACCTTCTCTTACCGCGAATTGCCTGCCTGCTTCTCTCCCTGCTCGAGGAGGGGAAATTACGTTTAGGATGGCTGATGTTGGAGAAAGGACGAAGAACGATTGTTGAGCCCTGGAAAAGCCGATGAAAAGCTGAACTGGGGCATACGCAGTTAGTTGTAGTTCACAGTAGTGTATGCATACATACGTATGTATGTAGTACAATAGTTGGCCTATAGCTGCACTCTTTTCAATTCCAAGGGGCCAAAGGAGGCGGTGGTGAAAGCTGCTAGAAGAAATCAATTTCTCTACTCGGACATGCGCAAGGTGTAAAACAAGTGCCACTACTGTATAGGGCTAATCAAAGCTTCATTGCTTGCTGCTTACAGCACTCCACCTTATGTTACTGTACGTACGTATGCACATACACTACACACGTTCAAACGGTTTGACTATGAAGATTAACCGATATAGTGTAGCGTACATAAGTACGTACAGTAGCGTAGATGATTACAGAATGAAGAGCATAATTTGGGTTTCAGATCATGAGAATGGAATGTATGAAAACAAAGCATGAAGATGGTGCTACGTGTAAACTATTGCGAGATGAAACTGGCTCCACTTTTGCTCTGCCTAACTTTTTGTTTGCAAATCGCCGCATGTTTTCCAGCTAAGTAATTTCTCAAACTTGTGCTCTCTTGTTCCTCCTCACTGGGCTTGCGGTACACGTTTGCGGTAGTACGCTAAGGAAGTACGTACCATCAATCTCGCGTTACCAAACAAAACTGCAGTTTCTTGATATAACCAAGGGTTTGTGTGACAAATGAGATAATAAATAAATTACAAGGCGTGACATTAACGACTTAGAAGTGAAAAGAAATGGTCGGGAAAAACACTGGTTCGCCGATGAACGAAACCTTAGGGTTCCTTGGTTAGGTTGTTCAAAATCACGTATACTATACATAGCGCTGTGGTAAAGGGCACTGAATATGCAATATTGAATTTAGGAAAGGAGAACAGAAGTGAGGATTTAGTCTAATGCTAGGATGGCGGCGGGACCCAAGCGGATCAACTTTCCTTGCTTTCTTCGCGTACACGCCGCTCCTATTTTCAAAATCCTTAGCGTCGCCGACTTTTCCATCGGATATAGGGGGCAAAAGTTTTAATGCCAGTTAAAGCGGGCACAGACATCTGGAAAAGAACGGGAAGTCAGTTGACATAATTTCTTGAGCACTCCCCGTTTCCTGTCAATCCATTTCCTCTTTTCGTCATTCATAGCAAGAGCGTACTGTACAAAGGGCTACTTGTATACATCAAGCCGTAAAAGTAGACAAAGTAATATAAATCGAAATAGTATGTCGTTCTTGCGACATTTTTCCAACTCTGTTGAGTAACGTTCATTCATGACAAATCGAAGAGGGGCTCAAGGACGACATTTTGTGAGCTTCAACTTACTGATTATTTCCGCTTGCATTACTGATGGGTGCTGGTCAGGTCAGGTCAGTCGATGAGTCCGCTGCAATATTGTTCTGCACCTTCTTTCAGCAAAGCTTTAAACGAACTTGTTAAAAAATAAACAGTATTCTCTTCGATGATTTATTGCCGGTGATTATTGGTCGTTCTTTCAAAATTTACGATCAGTTATTGTTGTTCACCGCATGCAGCAGTCCCGCTGTCAGGCGTCCATGTTACAAAGTGAAGGCAGGCGCGGGGGTGGATCCGCGGCGTTGAAATTTATTGCCATAAAAGTATCAAAATCTCTCCAAGGCCAACCAAGCCGAGCTATAATACGTGTGGTGAAATCCACGACAGCACTGCGACACGCAGGACGACACAAACACGGCGCGATGCAGATGCAGGAGCGACGACGACATCGCCACGATAGAGACAGCGTAGGATAGGTACTTGCTATTTATGTATGTGTGTGTAGCGCTAGCGTCCCGTCAGTCGTCAATCCGCGCTGTACGTACGTAGACCGAGAACATACGGCGGCTGAGCCTCAGTAGCACTGTCCTCATCTCCCTCATCACACAGTGTGTGAGAAATAATGAGGTCTGCTGCCTGATGTTGGCAGGAACACAGCTCGTATTTTATGCTCGTCCTATCTGTGTGTTTTGGCGAGGGCAAATAGGCGCGCAAAGGAAACGCAACGCATATTATGCGCAAGGCACCCGCTGGTGTCTAGGGTAGGGCACACTACTGCACGGCCTTTCCTCAACGCTGTTCTATGTGTCACTCAAATATCGCTCTTTTAGCTGGATCCTATGCTGATCTAGCTTCTGCTGCAGGGATGTTTGCTCTATCGGCCGATGCTTGCTGGTGCTTTTGCACCCTTCAGCAAGACCAAAAATATATAATCCATGTATAGAGAAGAATGGCCTACGTAGTGAAAAGAAACGAAGCAATCCCTGACTCGTTTTGGCCTCAATAAATTGGATCCCAATTTATTGGATATCCAATTTATTGGATATTACGAAACCTATTTATTGGATATCCAAAAAATTGGATATCCAATTTATTGGATATGGAATCCCCAATAAAATGGTTTCGTAATATCCAATAAATAGGATATCCAATAAATAGGATATCCAATAAATAGGACATAATAATCGATAGCACGCCATCCACACAAACAAACGAAACTCGAAGCAGCTCGTTAACGATCTTCCTTGCTTGTCGGCGTCTTCTTTGTCGAAATTTGGAGCAGAATTCAGCCTACGTCCTCCTTGGTTCCGCAGCCTTCGATTATTATGTCCTATTTATTGGATATCCTATTTATTGGATATCCAAAAAATTGGATAATACGAAACCATTTTATTGGGGATTCCATATCCAATAAATTGGATATCCAATTTTTTGGATATCCAATAAATAGGTTTCGTAATATCCAATAAATTGGCCAATTTATTGGGGCCAAAACGAGTCAGGGATTGCTTCGTTCCTTTTCAATACGTAGGCCATTCTTCTCTATACAGGGATTATATATTTTTGGCAAGACGAAGGCTGGCTCAGCTACGATAGGAGCAGAGAGAGTAAGTATGCTCAGCTCGGCTTGATTAGCAGCACACTGGACAGGCGGAAAGAGGGAGTAAGCTCGGCGCTCTCCGCAGTCAGCTTAGCATGACTGAAACTGATTACTCGGGCGGGACTAATCGATAATTGCTTATCGCCTAATCAAATGTAATTGAGGGATTCCGGAATTGCTTGTTTCGTGAAGCTGCTAATGACACCGACTGTACGCTGCGCTCTGTGGGACCACAATAAAACAGCCCGACCGTTTTCTTTCATTATTTTCTTCGTTACTTGGGCTTTCAATAAGCCCACAGTCCCAACTACGAAAAAAGGATTGCGCAGGCTGATGCAGACGGAATTCGAATATTAGTCTGGGGATCCTTCATTCTAGAGCGAATATGCGAATAACCATACAGAATTGTGCCGGAAACGTTTGACCCCTTGCCTAGACGACATATGTACGTACATAATATACTCTCTACGTGTACTTCTTACCATCATGGATCCTTGATTTTGATCTGCGATTTCGCAATCAGCTTTGGGAACTTTCATTAAGTCCGCAATGGCCAGTGGACTGTGTGTATATACATAGAACTGTTCGACTGTTCAGAAAAAACTGTCGCACCATATTTCACAAATTATACTGGCCAAGCAAAGACATTATACAGTTGCAGAATGTTGAGTGGCGAAATATGCTCGAAACGCGCGCCCAAAAACTTCGCGCTCCAAATGGTTTACCATGGTTAAGAAAGAAACTAAACTGTTGCGCTGTACGTACGAAAGGTAGGAAGCACTAGGGAGAAGAGACGATCGGAGACTCTGTCACCGTCAGTCTAGCGCTTTTAAGACGTGGACTTTGAGAAAGAGTCAGAACGGATCAAGAGCGAAGCAGAAGAAGGGGCAGACTGTCAAAGAAACATAAACCATGCTGTCAGCGGCGTCGCCTAAGGCCAAGAAACTGTCACCTCTCATCACAGAACTCATCAGGCGTAAGGACGAGCCATCAAAGAGATGCAACCGCTCCGCAACAGTCATACATAGTACATGACATTGCGTGGTGTACGTACAGCACTCACATCATCCCCAGCAATAGGACCAACCTACAGCGTGGCACTACAGTACCTACGACACAAATCACAACAGGAAGATCGTGACGTTTTACACTATCCGTCAACGTTCAGTACATTATACAATACGTGTATGAATCTTATGCATTAAACCGTTTGATGGAGCAGTCCCTCCATGGGGCAAAAAATGGAGGATGGACTGTCTGTCGGTCAGAAAATGGGTGACGACGGGAGACGATGGACGGACGAAAAGCACGAAACGACAGCGACACAAACAAGAATGAGAACACCATGCAGTCAGTCCTGACACCCGTTTCTCTGCTAAAAACCGTATTTACCGGCGCATAGCTCCAGCATTGCAAAACTCGAAACCGTAAAAACCGACGAATATTTTGAGAGGTGCCGACGAATATTTTTAGGTCAAAAGCACGTTGTTTTAGGGCATTATTGAGCTTAACACAGGGGTTATGTAACCAGTGGAGAAGTGCTCCTAAGGAGCACGAAGGAAGTGAGCGAGAGGCTCACTAGCCTGCAGATGCTTATAGGGTTGACGGCGCAGAAACCAGAAGGTTCCAACCGCCCATCGCTGCTGAAACTTGCTACCCCTCTGAGTTGACAGCCTCTCGCACAATCTGCTGCCGTCCGACTGCGGCAGACTTTTGCCCATTCCGAATCATGGCAAACAAAACTCTTCAATGACCTTTGTTGCCTCTCGCCTGCTTTTGTATGCCTGATCCATGCAGCGTTATGACCATAAGTATGTGCATATGTATTGTACGAATGTTTTTCCTTCTCGCATGTGCATTTGCATGTAGTACGTACCCATTCAATAATGGTCCAATAACCAGCCGTTTCGCATGTTTTCTTCCAAGACAAGGTGAAAGGTCCACCTGTGTTTATGTTTCCTCAAAAGTATCGAACATACATGGAATCCTTAAGTTTCAGTAGAAATTCATGTCTTGCTGTTTTCCTTCAGTATAAAAGGAAAAGCGATAAGTGATAACCTCTACTGAAACTTAAGGATTCCAATGCTATGTTCTACTTTTGAGAAAACATCCCAGTGGACTTTTGCCTTGGAAACTCAAACGGCTGGTCATATTTCTTAGCCATCCTCCTTAATACGTACTACATGCAAATGCACATGTTTAGGAAACATTTACATACATATAATATTATGGTCGTGATCCTGCGTTTTGCATGGATCAGGCATACAGAAGCAGGCGAGAGGCAACAAAGGTCATTGAAGAGTTTTGTTTGCCATGATTGGAATGGGCAAAAGTATGCCCGCACCAGTCGGACGGCAGCAGATTGTGCGAGAGGCTGTCAACTCAGAGGGGTAGCAAGTTTCAACAACGATGGGCGGGTTTTGGAACCTTCTGGTTTCCTGCGCCGTTAACCGATAAGCATCTGCAGGCTAGTGAGCCTCTCGCTCACTTCCTTCGTGCTCCTTAGGAGCACTTCTCCACTGGT